>VWYP01029049.1:200344-260646 GCA_013400435.1 Pycnonotus jocosus
TTATACTGAGTGCCATCACACAAAATTTACAGGATTGCCAGGATATTAGACCCAGCCAGCATGGGTTTTGGAAGGGTAGGTCATGTTTGACCAACCTGATCTCATTTTATGACCAGGTGCCCCCACTGGTGGATGCAGGAAGGGCTGTGGATGTTGTCTATTTAGACTTTAGCAAGGCTTTTGACCCTGTCTCCCCCAGCACACTCCTGGATAAGCTGGCAGCCCGTGGCTTGGACAGGAGCACTCTGTGCTGGGTTAGGAACTGGCTGCATGGCTGGGCCCAGAGAGTGCTGGGGAACGGTGCTGCATCCAGCTGGGGACAGGCACCAGTGGTGTCCCTCAGGGGTCTGTGCTGGGGCCGGCTCTGTTCAATGTTTTCATTGATGACATGGATGAGGGTATTGAGCCTTTCATTAGTAAATTTGCAGATGACACTAAGCTGGGAGTGTGTGTTGATCTGTTGGAAGGACAGATGGCTTAAGCTGCACCAAGAGAAATATAGGTTGGATATCAGGAAAAAGTTTTTCATGGAAAGAGTGATAAAGTACTGAAATGGCCTGCCTGGGGAGGTGGTGGAATCACCATCCCTGGATGTGTTTAAAAAAAGACTGGATGTGGCACTTGGTGCCATGGTCTAGTTGAGGTGTTAGAGCATGGGTTGGACTCGATGATCTTGAAGGTCTCTTCCAACCTAGAAATTCTGTGATTCTCTGATTCTGTGGAAATTATTTACCTTTAGAATACAAAACCAGGTATTATTTTCCTATTTTGTTTGCATATTAGTGGGAAAAGACTGATATTAAGAATTAATCTTAGAAAATAACTGAATATAGAGAAAAAATGTGTATGAATAGATGAATACTGTTTGTGCTGATTTAGAATTGACTATTTTGGGTCTATGTAGCCTCCAGGAGAGGAAGGGGGGAAAAGCCAAGTACAACTTAGGTAAATCAGTAAATTTTTCGACTTCATATAAAGAAATATGGGCTTGTGTTCCTGGGCATAATACCACAACAAAAGAGGATGTTCATGAGTACATTAGGAGAATTATGAGATGATTGTGAGCATAGCTTTTACCAGGCACACTTGGGCATTCTCCTCCAGGCTGAGGAACTGTTGTGAAAGGAAACAATTGCATTTTTTTTCCACATAGCTAGCCTCAATTTGTGATGCATAACCACAAAAATTTTTTCACATTGCCCTCTTTAAATGATGAGAAAAGTGTTTCAAAAAAGTGGAAAATCCATTTTTTTTTAACATTTGAAATACTCTTTCTTCAACAGCCTCTTTCTAATATAATTATTCTCATTCCAGAAGTTTTCTTTCTTGTTTTCTGTTTCTGTGTTTCCTTTTTCCTCTTTAAATACAGGAAAGGGTCTGTATTAAAAAAAAAATAAAAATTCCCATCATTTGAAAAATATATCGTTATTATGTATAAAACTGAGAATGATATTTTAAAAATTCTCTGAGTTTATGTCACACAGACAAGCCCATTACAAAGACTGAAAATGAATATTTTGCAGTGCCTCCTGGGGTCCTAGTTTTCCAGGCATCCACCCTGGGACTAGCTTGGAACATGTAATGGCTCCTGAGCAGCTCATAAACCTATGTGTCTTTCTTGCAGAAATTAGAGAAAAAAGAACAAGGTAAAGTGGTGTATCCTGGCTCTCATCTCAAGATTCTGGAGGTGGAACATGACTGAAGAACTGTGTGTTTGCTCCAGGCAGTGGGAGAGTGTTCCTGGGCTGATATTTTATGAACATGTAGAGAAAAATGCATTGGTATATTTTATGAAAAAAAGTGTAGAATAAAATAGGCTATTTCAGTTGAAAGGGACCTACAATGATCATCCCACCTGGCAACCTGACCAGTTCAGGGCTGACCAAACTAGAACATGTAAATAATGCCATTGTCTAAATGCCTCCTAAACACTGATAGGCTTGGACACCTCTCTAGGAAGCCTGATCCAATGTTTGACCATTGTCTTGGTAAAGAAAAGCTTCCTAGTGTTCAGTCTAAACCTCCCCTGGTGCAGCTTTGAGCCATTGCACAGTAATTAAATAGTACCTTGTCCTCAGGCTTTTAGTTTGATTTGGTAGAACTCCCTGTGGAATGAGGCATAGTTTAACATTAAATTGTGGTTAAATTATGTGGGGTAGAATTTACTGGACTTTGCTTGGATTACGACTCTCTAGAGTGAGATAACTAGCCCAAGCTCTAGACTGTCTTTGTAGTTTTAAATAGAGTTGTTCAGTTCCAGAGGACAATTGATTTTGTTCTAAGTCAGATGAATTGTCTTCTGGAGGTGCTTATGTTTCTCAAATAATCTTGAGGAAAACTACCATGACTAACTTAGCCCCTGATGTTTAGATACTTAATGTTGGATAGGAGGCAGCTGGCTTAGATAATTTAGTCACTTCGATGTGGTCTTCAGCAGGAAGATGACCATAAACCCCCATTCATTCTTTGTCATATTGGGAAGCTTTAGACTTTGACCACTATCAAATGCAATATAATATAATAAGAGTTTAAAAATTGCTCATATTCTGAATATACACAGCTATGAGCTAAATCAGTGACTCATACTATGATGAGCAACATGTCCAGTATCTACTACTCACAGTGCATGTTGGCAACCATGCATGTTCTTTTAGAATTGTTAGTGTAATGCTAATAATATAAATTAACAACAACAACAACAACAAAAAAAATCCCATACATAGCAGATATTGATTATTAACCTCTGAAAATCTCTAGAAAATGAAAGTGAGTATTGTGAGTATTGTTTTCCTATAAACAAAGGAAAGAAGTATTTTCAGCCAGGTAATAAAGGGCCATCATTTGGATATGAGCACTCAGCTTCTGGAATAGCTGACCATCTACATTTTAAGATCGGCTGAAGGAACTGCAATTGTTTCTCTGAAAACTGGCTAAGATTTTTTAACATGTGGAGGAAAGCACACTGCAGAACAGAAAGAAATCAATACTTAGTATATTACTGTGTAACTATATGCCAAACCAATATCAGAAATAGAGTACTGCAATAAAATAAAATAAATATTACAAGGGCAGAGAGAAATAAAAGAGAAATATTACAGGGCCAAAAATAAATCCATAGTGAGTATATTTGTCTACATTCCAAATCCAAATCTGCATTCCAAATCAATACCAGAGATAGGAGACTAGTGTGAAAAGAACAGAAATATCATCAGGATGGTGAGAAATCCATACTGATAGTGTCTATACCTTCAAAAAATATAGGAGAAGCCCTCAATTTAGTTATTTGTAATATTTCAATTTATCTGATTTTACGTTATGGCTTGAAGAATTTAAAGGAAACTCAAAATTGAATAAGATCCTTGGAAAAAGAGAAAGTGTGCTGTCCAAAGACAACAACTGGGTTCATGTGAAGCCAAACTGTGTTCATCCCACTGCTCTCCATCAATGCAGTTTTGTTGCTATCTATAGCTAGCAGTATTTACTGCTTACATTTTTACCCTATCTTCTCTATCTCACTTGCAAATGCTGGGTTGTTTCTAAATTAATTACAGCTGGTGAAAGGAGAGACAGTAATTTTATTGATGTTTCAGTTTATAAAATATGCTGTTCATAACCTTTTCAGGATAAGGAATGGAAGGACCTCTGTTTGGTACCTCTACATTTCAGTAGGCTGCTCAGAGTCCCAGTCTCAAGAGGCAGCATAAAATGGTGGCTCAGCTGCTACAGTGCTGTCATAACCACTGCTTGAATAAGACAAAACAATCCAGGAGTGCTAAAATGTGTCCCTGGATATGAAAGGAGAATGGTATTTTTCTTGTAACTGAGCCTTACCTACTGTTGGCCATAGAGCAATGTTAGTTGTTGGTCTGTACTCCTCCATACAAGCAACAGATCCATAGGCTCTTTAAGCGTTACTGCTTTTTCTGCCCAAGTTAAATATGTGGTACCTTCTTCCTTTGTGTCTTTGTTCCTCTTCCTCCTCCAGAGTTTTCAGAAACAGCACTAGTAATGATACAGAATTAGGAAAAGCAGAAATTCATCATCTAAATACAATGTATGGATTATTCCAGGATGTTTTCGATAGGCAGGATGTATGGTAGTTGTGGTCAATGAGTGCTAAGAAAGCAGTGTAGTTCTCACATGACATTGTACATGTACATGACATTTTACAGTGTATAACTACTATTAACTTACATGACATTAAAAAAAAAAAAAAAAAAGCCTTGTGTTTTGACCACTGAGAAATGGGAAATAATTGTAGGATGGATCAATGATCTGCCATGTGTCAGGTACAGGAAGTGCTTTTCCTAATATTATGTAAAGGGTTATATAGTTACCTCACCATAAAACTACTTTGTTCCCCTGCCTCACTTCAGAGCCTCTGTATAAACTCCTCAGCTCCTACTTTAATTTCAAATGAAGATTTATAGGAATAATGTACATAAATACAGTGACCAGCAATACCTGGTGGTTCATAAAAATGATGTGATTACAATATAAGTGAGTGCACAGACTGTAGCAAAATATTACCCATGGAAAAGAGTGATTGCACTTGTGACAGCCTCTTTGTTGCTATGGTATCTCTTTCCATGCCTTTGGCTAATCTGTCATTAGGAGAAATTTGCAGCTGTCTCAGCAGGTTTCTCATTGCTAACTCAGAGACCGCTGTATCTAATCTCTCATTAAAATAGCAGTAAGTGGTATGCACATATTTTCTAAGAATAAATACAAGTTTTAGGAGACAAGCTGGTAACGGAAATACAATGGCATTTTCTAGGGTCAAACTGGACTTCTGCATTCATGAGTAATTGTTGTTTTGATCTAGCACCACAGTTCTTTCATTCTGAAGCTTTTTTCCAGGGCATCTAAACATTAATCTTTTGGGACACTTGAACATTTTGATGGAAACAGTTAGCATGCCAGCCAGCACGTGTTAAAAGGAATCATCAGTATTCAGGGCTATGCAATTTACTGATTTCCCTAAAAATAGACTTTATATGCCGAATTTGTTTCTTTAATGTGAAGTTGATGTGCCTAGTTCTATCCTATGTAAAGTTGTGAGTTTCCATTTGGCAGGAGTCTAGGTCTACATCTTGACAATGTTCCTTTGTGGTCACAGAAATCTAGACGTGTCATGGTCCTTTCCCCAAAAGCAAAAGTATTCTGAAATAGCTACAAAAGACTAATTATGGAATAAAGGATTAAAGGAAGCAATATTGTGGTGTGAAATGCTATAAACAAAGTCACAGACTGAAAGGTCAGTAAAAGTTGTTGAGCAAGTGAGGATAATCCAAGCATTCGAATCCCAAGACATTTTCAGTTTCAAATTTTGTTTAGTTCTGTTCTGACTTTGAGTCCTGTGGATACTGAAATGAAGAATGAAAGTGAGTAACATCAAAAGAGAGAATGGGTTAAAGGCAATATTCATAGGTACAGATCTTTTGAAAAGAAGCCTGATCATACATTGCCTTGCTATATCTCCATGTGAATACACTGAGTTGGTCTCAAGCTATACAGAAGGGGCAATATAATTTTTTTTTTTTGTGAGTAGACACACTGTAAAAATCATGAGAAAGGAAAGCTTTTGCAATCCCTTCATCACACTCACAGCATAGTAATATATGCTGTAGTTCATGCATTTTTATCAGGGAATAGTTTTTCCAAAGGTAAGGCTGCAGCTAGGATGCATTGTAAAGCACCATTTTAGCTTCTCCAGAACCTAAACAGTGACAGAATTACTCTGCAATCAATGAAAACTATTTCTGCAATATTTAAAGAAAAATGCAAATAGATTTCTGTTGCATGTCATTAATTACTAATCAGTGATTTTTGCAACCATTACTTTCCTCCACATGCAAATCCTCCAATTCATCTGTCCAGCCAAGACGTTTTCTGCCTTTGTCCCAAAAGATTCAACTTGTGATTTACTTTTTTTATTCTTCTGCCTTGTCCTTTGCTGGCATGTTTGAGATATTGACCTCATGTCTGAAGAATAATTTTCTGCCTGTGTGATGGAAAATAAGAACAAGTTCTTAAGGCTGTTTGTTAATGACTGGTTTTCTTCACTTCCGCATGAATTTCCACTTTTCCAATGTCCTGACACCAAAATCAAAGGTGTTTCCACTTCCATTTGCAGCTTCATTCTGCCAGTCTCTTTGCTGTTCACAGCTGTGCAAGAAGGGCTCTTTGAATATCTAGTAGTCCTTTTAAATTTTCTTGGAAAATTTTTGTCAGCTGCTAGTATCTCAGAAATTACCGTACAAGATGATGTTCAAATGCGAACATGTGAATCATGCTGGCAAGCTCTAAAACTAGTGCTTCTTCCTTGTCTCACCCTCCTTTTTAATCTGTAGGGGCTTCTTTGGATAATTTCTGCAAATTGGAAATGATACATTTCTGGTCAGAGATTGAAGTATTCTGAAACCTCACATTATCTGCTACCTAAATCTCTGCAGGCGGAATTTTTTCCTCTTTCCCTGGGTATTTGGCACAGGCTTCACAAACTTTGCGCCATTGCTTAGTTGCAGAAATGTATGAGGGATTGGAAAACTGGCCTTCAATTGTTCAAAGGTAATGCTTTCAATTCTTCAAAATAACATAGTTTTCTTGCGGTATTTCCTTACTCATTAGGACTGATTATAAAAAACATCAGAAACACCCCCTTGGCACAGCTCTGCTTTTCTGCCTTCTTACAGGGAAGGAAAAGAGTAATAATCACTATGAAGTGGAGAGTCAGACATACAGAGCATTCTGAGCCTACACAGTCACTGTTGGAGGAGTGAACAACTCTTGAATCAGTTGAAACCAGATTACTCAGTTATTACTCCCTTGCATAGCAAAGTGAGCATGGTTGTAAATCTTAACTATTTCTCCATAAGAATAATCAAGGTAGTCCCACTCTTTGTGGAAACTCTTCTAAATGAAGAAAAAATTTCAGGCAGGAATAAGTGGAAGATTGCTGCCTATGATGAAGACAACCAACATAGAGAATTTCCACGAGAACTTCATAATTACTCATTTTTTCATGACTTGTAGTTTACTCCTTCTACTACTCTGATGAGCACCAAGTCAATTTCAGGAAAGACACTGCTGCTGTGTATAGAGAAAAGACTCCAAAGGACTTTCCATGTTCTGTAAAACAGACTGAGCTTTCTTCTACTGCATTGTGAGAATACACAGATGATCCCTTCTTAGATCTTATAGTCCTGGTTATCCTCCATCACCTTCCATACCTGCAGTGATAAATGCCATAGAACTCTGAAGTGCAGATTTCAGATGAAGCTACAAAATATCCAGTCCACCAGGGCTTATTTGTGTGATGAAACCTGTAAAATTATTTTGGCAAGACTGAACAAAAGTTTGTCTTCAATTTATGAAGATCAGTGGTTTCTCGAGGAAACAATGGATTGTCTAATCAACATGTATCTACAAACTCAGTAGTAATAATGTCAGAATTTTATAAGAGCTGCAGTTCTTCAGGTTAAAGAATGTCAGAAGATAAATTACTGATGCCAGCCAGAAAAACTTGTTTCTTCATCCTGAATTCAAGCTTTGTGGCTTAGGAACATGTTCCTGCTAAAGGAAGACCAAAGGACTTTATCTCTGCTCGTGCTGTTTCTAATTCAGGCAAATGCACTCCAAAATCAGATTAATTGTTCTAGAAGTTGGAGGTCTCTCTATCCTGATTCCTTGTCACCTTTTCAGAGTGACCTTGGAAAATGCAAATTTCTCATCTTCAAGGCATCTTTTCATTTCTACTTGTTCATCATCCACAAAGTACAAAAAAAGGAATGTGACACTTTCTTCTAGAATGCAGCTTGACAAATTTGAAGCCTGTTACTTGGAAAGCCAATTACTTTCTTGAAAGTCATTCAGGAAATTTCCAGAGTCCTTTTTCTTTTTTGAGACCTTAAAGCTCATCATTGGTACTTACATTCCTGAAATTTGAAGACAATGACCTCTTCTGAGCCTTTTGGTCTTTCCTTCATTACTTGAAATTTTAGAGTTCCAGAGTCTAATTGCAATAAGCTACTTTGATTCATTCATACTTGTGATGGTTTGCATTCTATTCAGAAGGTAATGAGAAGATGCATATATGGAGACAACTGGACAGGTTCCATATAAAAGATAAATTAAATTGAATACCACAGTAGGTTCTTAGTTAAAACTCCTAGCATTCATTTTTAGCTTTGACATGATACTTCTTTTCTGTATACTATGAAGTTCAAAAATAGTATCCAGATGTTCCTGAGTACAGAGGTGTTATCAGGTGTTGTAACTTCCACCTGGAATGTCTCCATAATGCTCAAGCAAGAAAATATTTACTTATTAAACTGACAGTATTTGTTCTTTTCATCTTTGACCAAGATTACAACAACTATTAGGAATCAGAAACTATGATCTTGACTATGTCTTAGTGAAAGAAACTTTATGTGTTTTTTTCCTGGGCAATGACAAATCCCTCTTATTGTTCATCTATGACAGCCTCTTGGTGAAAAGCCCTCAAGTCTTCCTTTTTCACAGTCCTATTAGGACTTGAGAAAAGATATCAGGGATTTTTCTGAAATCCTCCAAATCTGTCACCTTTCTTCTCCTTCTTATCTGTATTGGAGTGATGGCATGATGGGTACTCATATAGGAGAAGGTTAAAATTAGATTTCCTGAAAATAATTTTATATTCTCTGAATGGGTTCCCACTACTCTGTCAGTACCCATTTTTTTTAAGCCAAAATTTCTCCAAGCACAGAAAAGTCTTTTCTTCATGTGGAAATTCTAAATGGATGAAAAGTGAAAGGAAAATGATCGAAGGGATTCAAGTTGATGACTGATTCACTGTTTTAAAATATTTTTTCCTTCATGGATATTGGTTCTGCTGTTTTCTAACTTGTTTTTTAGTTGTCTTATATTCCCTCAGCTATGGCAGTATTCCTGGAGCCAAATGTGAGTGCACTTCCTCAAAATGCCAGTAGTGGAAGCTGGTAAGCAAGTGGGGAAAAATCACCAGAGGAATCTCTGAAGCTTGGGACAAAGGCAGAAAACACATCAGTACTGCACTAACAGAACAGCAGGTACTCTTATAGAGAAGATAAAATTACAGGTAAGGAAATAATTTACATTTCTATTTTGAACTTGTCCAAATGGCTTGTAACTCTCCATTCAGAAAAGTAGGAAAAGCCCAAAAGCATAATATTTGAAGAAGAAAAAGATCTCAAATTTGATTGACTTTGACTACCTGACTTTTTTAGTGGGGATAATTGGAAGTTCTGCCTGACCCCATTTCTGGAAAAATGTATTAAAAGATGAAAATCCTTTATGTCTATTAGACAATTTAAAACCTCAGGCTAGTTTTAAAACAGGGCTGGGTTTAATTATTTTTTTTTAAATTTGTTTTGCTTTTTCATATTTAGAATGCAAACACAGGAAAATGCTTGTTATAGGTTTTCCTTTCCAACCAAAAACAAGTATAGCCTTTCCTATAGGTAAATGAAGTCAGATAAAGCCAAAGACAGAAGGACTCTTCCCATCTCTCCATTTTCCCTTACTTCCTGACAGTTGAAATGGTAACATGACTCTTTATTATGGTTCAGTTTTCTCATATGTTGAAAGGAAAGAGGTTGTTTTTATCTCCCACTTGAGATGATTAGATGGGATAAGTGGAGTAGAAGAGAGAAAAAAATTACATTTGTGTAATTAATTGTCTTGCAGTCTTTTATGCCGCCATGCTGCAGTCCCACTATGGAGTTGTGATCACCATAAAACCTCAAGAGGATATATCCTTGTCTGAATTGCTGCAGTTATTATCTCTTACTGAAAGTAAAATAAGGTTTAAGTCCTCTTTTAATATAAAACTGTTATCTGTAGATGAAACATTGTGTTAAGTTAAAATAATTCTACATAACCTCAGTTCTCTACCAAGTGACAGAAACATCTAGAAAACTAGGGCATGTCCAATACAGAGGCATAACCTTTTGGAAGACAGTAATAATGAATACATAGGAAAGACTAATGAATTGGATTTAGCCTTGATGTAACTCATATGTCTTCATCAGCTATTCACTATCATAACTGTCCCAGTGAGTTGTATCAATTAATTTTATTTTGTAAACTATCCAGTTCAAGGAAATGTGAACACAGAACCATATTAATCGGTTTCATAGTATTCAAATTTGTAGATATTTTACTTAAGCAAGAAATTATTTGAAGTTTTGAGTTTAATATTGTATATTTCCAATGAACTGCAGCATGATATTGAAGTTAAAAGGGTTAAGAAACTAAAAGGAGAAAACTTAAAGAAATTTTGGTGATATTTTAAGATGCTGTGTATCACTTTTCAGAAGCAATCATTATTGACAAGTCCAAAATCTGTCTCAAATATCTCGATATGATACTATCTATCTGAACTGAATATTGTCTTTTGAAATGTGTAATGTGTCATCTGTGATTTTATGCTGTTTCCTGTAACCTTCTAATTTTTTTTTCTTTAAACACATAAGAGAAGAGCACACTCAAATCTTTCATTTTGAAGGAATTGTCTTCTGACTTCATGACTCCTTTCTGTACCACAGGTCTATGCATGAACTTATTCTGAAAGAACTTTTCACTTACTGTTTTTTCATACTTAAATGTTGCTGACATACTTTCAGAAATGAGTGTAATCTATCAGTTTCTATTGCTTTTTGACTTGAATTTGAATATGTTTGGGTATTTTGAAGACCATGTGCTTGTTCTAAGAGAATTTTCTCTGATTCTGAAGTTTGTTTTTTTCTGTCATTTTGTATTTTTCCTTGTAAGTTTAAAAAATATTCCAACTATCCCAGTTTTGTTTTCTGTAACTAATTTCATAACAGTGTAGTACTTGACATGTGTTTGTTTCTTAGGCAAACGTGTAGAACATCTCAAGTCCGAATGGAGAAGTAGAGAAAGGAGGTTTCTGCTGTGCCTGATGACAATTTTTGTTTTTTCCACACACAAAAATATTCTGGCTCCATGTTGGAGCACTAGTTGTGATGAATCCTAGTCTTGGTCGGAGTCTAAGGAAGGGCCAGAACATTCGTTGAGGAATAAAGAGTCAAACCACTCCAGAAAATGTGTTCCAGCCCGGGTTTATTACTCACAGAGCAGCAGGTGTGTACAAATACAGGTTTACATAGTATTAACAGGAATTGTTGTACCTTACTCCTCCTCATTGTAGTTGCTTAGTTTGCTGCAGACATTAAAGAATTGTGGCTTATTTGGGCAGTTTCTGGAGGGTGGTTGGAGAGACTCTGACTGTGCTCCTAAGCAGCCTCAGATTGTTACTTAGATGCCTCTGGGAGCTTTAAAATGTCTTTCTGCACACACTTGACTTTCAAAGGTAGACCCAGTTGGTAAATTTAAATTACTCACTCTCATGGGAAAACAAGAGATGCTCTGGAGAACAGCACTTGGAAGAGAAGTCCATCTTAATACATTCAGTCTGGTGTGGCATCTGTCATTGAAAGCTCAGTATCCCATACTGAATTACTTAAATCTCAGAAAAAACTAAGAAATGGGTATTTCCATTATATTCCTATGATAGGCTAGAAGTTGTCTATCTATCTTATATCTGTGTTAAAGATGAAGTCCTTTATCATTCACAGGAACATGTGCCATGTTCTGAGGTATTTTTCCTTTACCTACTTTTCTAGTCCTACCTTTCAGACTATTTGAAGTAATTGGACAGCTCACTTCACATTTGAAAGATTTCCAAAGTCTTTTTGTTTCAATTACAATTTTTAACACTGATTGTCTAGATCTTCACTTTACCACCAAAATTTCCTGCTGAAATCCTTAAGACCAGTGGGAAATAAAGGAATAGATTTATATTTCAAATGGCATTGCATGAAATGAGTTTTCAAAATGTTTGTCTTTCTATAATGGAAGCTCTAAGCACAGGAACTATCGCAAATGCAGTTCCAATTAGTCACTATGCAATGAAATATGAAAGAATTATAAGGTTTTAGAGTCTCATGGTTATCAAAGACCTGGGAACCTTTTGAGTCATGTCCTGGGAAATACTCTTTTAATTAATAAAATGAGGTAGTCATAGCTCCTGAAGGACAAGCGTGAAGATCTAGAATTCTAAATCACTTAACAGCCTTGGAAACAGATTTAGACTAATACTTTTAATACTTCAGTGCCTAAAATAAAATGAAAGGAACAATTTGAAGGTCTTGAGTCCTTAAATAAAAAATTAGATAGGGTCAGAGTTTTATAAACAGGAATGAAACATCTGATGACTTGAAAAAGTGTCTTCCAATCCATAACCACCTCTGAAGGTAATTGAATCAGTGTAGCTATCAACAAATATGTGTTCTCCAGACTGCTCACAAGTGACTCAAATTTTGCCTTTTGTCATTAGCCCAAGTCAAAGAGCTGTCTGTAATACTAAAATAAGAGCCTGTGTCCTAATTAATGGTTCTCTCTTGCAGTTCCCTGGAAATGTGCTTGAATCAGCTTCATTTCTGAGGCTTTTGAAATGGTTCCTCCTGCCTCCAGAAACGTAGTTATTTAGCAATAAAGACCCAAACCCTCACCTACCTACTGTAAAGGGCCTATGCATATAGGAGCCCTATTCCAGAAAGGTTCTTATCATCTTTTTGTCTTCTTTCCCCAATTCATTGGAACATTAATTATAGGATTATCCATCTGTGAGGAAATTGTAAACCTGTCTTTTGTTAACATTTGGAAAGTACTTTGCGTTATCACTGGTACACAATAATGCAAGATACTAGAGCAGAAGCATTTCCCAAGCTTACAAGTTGAACTGTTTCAGTGAATGAGCATGCACAATTGGCAATGCAAACTGTCATTTGCTTTCACAAGCCATGTATGAATGATAGTGCATGGCAAACACATTGTATGGATTTTAAAGTTCCAGGAAATAGTGTTCTTCCATCTGTTCAAAAGATTAATTTCCAACCTCAACCTCATTCTCAGAGGGCATGAGTGGAAAAAATGCACTGGCAGATGTTTGTTTCTTGTTATATGGGCTCTTCTGTTTCTACATTGTAATATTCATATCAAATTCTTACTACCACAACAAAATTATTTATGTTATAGAAAAAAATGACTGATATAGCCCTCCTGAGTTCATTCCTTTTTAGGAAAGGTTTGCTAAAGAATCACTTTGTTCATAATTTTAAAAATTTTTTGTGGTGTTTTGCATACAGTATAAGAAAGAATACCACAATAAGGACACAAAATGGACAGGAATATACTGCATACAAAATAGGGCTGTTTTGGTATGGGATCTTTGTTGTTTCTCCATGACTTGGAGGACAATCCATTGCTAGGCATTTCTTCAAGCCACTCTTTACGACTTTTGTCATTCCCAGTATTTAGCTTACTTCATGTTGGTCATTAAATAAATTTGTGAGACCCCTTTTATTTTTGCTTGAAATCTCCATACCATTTTTGTTTCCCACGAGCTTTTAATATTTTAGAGAAAAATGGAAGAGGTGCCAAGATGACTTTGTCTCATGAAATTCCACTTAGCTCAGGGTGAGCTATTAATTGCTTTCACAAAAAATAATTTCCTGTATCTCAGGAAAAAAAGAAAAGAAAAAGATAGCCTGAGTATGCTTAGATGACATAACCTATGACCACACACAATCCTACATGATTGATGGAACAGTTCTAATTAAAACGAAAAAAACCCCTCTATTAAGTACTTTCTGTTTCTTTGGAGAAAACCTAGAACAGAGGGTCCATCCATAAGGAATCATCTGTCAAGGCAAGAAACATTGGCTTAAAAATTTTATCTTCTTTGCATTTGCATTGATACACAGTCCTGTCTTCCCTCCAACTCTCCTCACGCATAGTCTCTTCTTTACTGTGCATGATGGAAAAGAGAGAAAATTAAATTGCCAGCAGACATATAAAAAGGCAAGTTGCTAACTTTCAAGTGCTTGACTTTGCAAACTCAAGAGTCAGTTTTCAATACCGATTTTGTGTATGGTTTATGACAAACACAGAAAAAATTCAAAAAGATGTCAGCCAAAAAATATTAATGTACAAGTTGTATTATGAAACTTTCTGACACAAACTTAATTTCAATATACCATATATTGCTATGTATTTTATATTATTATTATATAATTAATTATGTGCCTAATTTTGGATGTAGAAGCTATTCCGTAGTTAGTTAATGATTTGTGATATGTTTGTTTCTCTGAAGAAACAGAAGATCTTTACTATACCTAATTGTGGTTCTGTAACTTTGATGCTCAGGTGTCTGAATTTAGGGAGAAGTGCTTTACTATTCAGGGAATATTCTTTCAGCCATTCTTTACATCCTGTAGTCTTGATTTTTCTTCCTTCCTCTTCTAAGGCTGAAGAAAAGGAAAAGTGTCAGACTTGGGTTTTATTGAGAATCTATTCTAATGAAATAAACAATATTATCTGCTGTATTCATCCACTGTGTGGATTTCACGACTGAGGATATTTTTCACCTGTTGTGAGCGGCACTGGAATGCAGGTTGTCCAGAAAAATCTCTAGAGGGTGAAAATCTTTGATAGCTTTTCTAATGTGATGTCATCAGATCTTTTCATCTCTAATCCTTTCTGCATTACTCTGGCAAGAATGTTTTACCCAAAGACTGAGTTTGTTCTGAACATTTAGTGAGCAGAATAATATGGAAATCTTCAGGTGCATTTAATTATATATTGTTGTGTTAAAATAAAGTAAGTGAGTCCACATACAATTACAACCAGTTTACATCAGCCATTCACTAATTTAAATTAAAAAGTCTGCAACTGCAGAGTAATTATGCTTTAATTACATATTTAGGACAAGAAAATGAAGACACTCTAATGCGGTATATTTATGATATAACAACGATGTGAAAAAATTTATTAGTATAAAGAGACTAATTGCTTTCCAAGAATGAACAAATTAATTTAAATCAACACCTAGGATGCTAAAGGTTTCATGTACTTTTTAAATTTGTATTGGTAATTTTCCATACATATTAATTATTAACTGAAAACTTGATTTGCAGCTATTCAGGGTGTTACTGTTCTCTAAGGATTTTAAAGATGAGACACATATTGTTATTGGGCCCTCTTTTCCTATGAAGGCCTTTGGCACAATACCCTAATACCTTATTTCCCAGAGACTTAAATCAAATAGCATTTACAATATCCAAAATTAGGCATTTCTGGGAATACCATCACTAGGTATTAGCTAAAATTTCATTGCTTCTTTTGTTCACTCCCTGATGTCTATGGTGTATGAATATATAACTTCCATTAATGTTGATGTGCTTGAACATAAGAAATATTAACATAATATACAGAGGCAAATGTGGACCACTCTATAGATACATATATAGGTCAGTGACCTGATATACAGCAGAAATTTAAATGGGTATCTGCTCTTTTTTTTTCTTATTTTAACCACCTATTTAATTTATGTCACAGTGTATGCTGCTTTCATAGGGATATTTTCACCACAGGGTTGTAGCACTAGCTGGGGGGAGCAGACAGGCCTGAAGATTATGATTTTACTGAGTTTTCTTGTGACTGAAAATACATTTGCACTTCCAAGCAGCCATATAACTGAGCAGTCATGTATGTGCAAAAACCTCTATTTTTGTTATCTGAAGTTTATCACATTACCCCCTTGCATGATAGATCTGGGTGTAATAGAAATAATACTTCAAGGATAGCTGAGGTTGGAACGCATCTCTGGAAGTGTCACTGCCTGGCTCAAGCAGAGCCATCTAAAAGCTTTTGAATACCTTCAAGAATGGAGGCCACAATCCCCCTGGGCAATACGTGCTAACTCTCAGTCACCCTCACAGTAAAAAACTGTTTCCTGAGAGGGAACTGCCTGTGTTTGCTTGTTCTGTTTCTTGTCCTGCTGCTGGGCACACTTGAAAAGTGTCTGGCTCTATTTTCTTGGCACCCTTGTGTGGGGTTGTCCCACACCTCTGAGGGTCCAGCCCTTGCCAGAGAAATGGCTTATAAATTAGTGAGACAGCTCTTTAGGTGTGATTTGTACAAGAAAAAGGTTTAATAAATGTAAAATAATAAAGGTTACAGAAAACAAAAGATAAAGCCAAGCATGGGTTCCAGAGAAACTCTTGGCACCCTGGTAAGACACCCTAAAAAGCCTTTGGGTTCCTTTGTGTCTTTCCTTAAGTACTTAATGCTTTAGCTGGGCTCTACTGGGAAGCTGCCAATAGAAACAGGCACAGGTTTTGAGTTACACTTGGAAAAGTCAATCAGGTCTCCTGGATGGGCACTGAGCCAATTGCTGCCAGGACCCTATGGAACTTTCTGGGTCCTTTACCTTACAAGAAATACAAGGGGTGACCCCCAAACCTTTCCCTGTTTGGAAACACTTGCTTGGTGTGGAAAATGCATGCCTACACCCTTTCTTCACATATTTATACACAATGATGAGATCTCCCCTGAGCCTTCTCTTCTTCAGGTTGAACAGTTCCAGTGCTCTTAGCCTTTCCTCATGTGAGATGCTCCTGTGTCTTATTTGCCTTAGTGGCTCTTTACTGGATAGACAGATAGATAGACAGAGATATAGATATAAATATAGATATAGGTATAGAGACCTGTATCACAAATGAAGATAATAAAATTCCACCTGCAGATAGTATCAGAAGATGTGTATTTTACATTGTGTAGCTCAGTGGCACCTGGTTCCATGAGCAGAATTCCAGCTTGCTACAATAAAGCAGAAAAATAAATAACAATAAGATGGTGCATCAGCCTTTTCAGCTTTGGTGCAGGGCACAGAAATACATTGCCTGACTTTTAAATTAATTCTTTATTATTTTTTCAGGCAATCTTCCACTTTAGAAGGGGCCACAGGAGGCTGTTTCCAACAGCAAGACCAAAGCAAAATAAAAGCAGTGTCATAAATAAGCCTGTGTACCATAAAAATCATGAAGCACAATTTTATTATTGCCTTAAGTGCTGTTCCTAGAAACAACTCTGTTGAGAAGGCAAACTGAAATAATGAACTCCTTGAACAGTCTCTTTAATATTCTGTTTGTTCTATGTTTATGCTCTGCAGAGCTGACAAGAACTGTATGCAAACAGATTTGCTGAGGGCAAAAGAATGTTTCATCATTAAGGAGCATGACCCTTCTCTCTGTGATCAAAATGAAAAGCATATGCCCCTTGATGTCATAAAGTGTTGTGACCATTCCAATGAGTTATTCCTTGAGCCTTGGGGCGTTTCCCCCAACAGAGTTTGATATTAAAAGGTTACATGATGATTAATTGTATCCACTGACACAGCAGAAATATTCCTCACAGTTATGTTTCTTTGATATGACAGATTTTTTTCTTTTAAAGTTTAAAATCCAAAGCAGTTAGAGGGAAAGTCCAATTACTGTGGAATGCTTTGTCCCCTACTCTTTCTCTGTGGTCCTTCTGTTTCCCTCTTGTTTCATGTTAGGCTGGGTGAAAACACTCTATATTAAATCCTTGGTAATTTTTTACTTTGTAAATAACAGGATCTCTATCTCTTGTGAACCTGTGCATGAGTTTTGACCTGTTTCTCCATTAAGTGATTATTGCTTGCTAAGATACATTAAGCCCTTAAAAGGACATTACCTTTTCCAAGCTAAATGTTTCTACGATGTTACGATTGTTGTGTAAAGATGCATGCAAAGAATGGAAGAATACAGCTCTAGTATAACTGTATACTCAATGGCTAACATTTAAAAAGCATAGTTATTACCAAACAGAATTTTTAACAACAACAAAAAGAGAATAACAGAAAACAGATATTTGTGGGTTGGCAATTAATGATTTTATTATATTTTTAGGCATGGCCACATTTCAATTTCTCCTTGTGAAATCCTATTGTCACAAAGCACTTAAACACACAGTTTAAGTTGGGGAGCAATGCCATCTAATACCATCAGAGTTTATTCCTTTATGTAAAAACAATTGAAAGAGCTTTGCTGGACAGAGATCTTACACTTCAGTCTCAGTTTCCAGTACTTTGGAATTAGATTTCACTATGTCCAGTTTTGATTTTCTGATTTTCTTTTTCTTTACAGGTAACCCGATAGCTAAAGACAAATCAAACCAGTCTCAAGGCTGATAACATTAAATACAACACATAGGAATTTCATTCCTCCAGGCAATCTTTGAAGTGAAATTTTGTATGGCTGGGGTGTATCCTTCAGAATCAATTGTTTCAATGAGAACCTGACTTGTAATCAGCAACAGCTTTGAGATCAAAACTACTGGAAAGTTATTTTGAACTTCTGTGTCACAAATATTTCAACTGATGGAACTGTGTACACTTGTAAAATTGCACTTGCTGAGGAATTTGCAGCTGTAATCACGAGCTAATATTCTAAAAAGCAGAAAAGCAGCAAACTTTTGGGTTCTTCATTGCAGATCAGTGGCTTTTCATTTCGAAGAAGTCAACCTCTGAAATGTACTGGATCCTTCACTCTAAAATGATCCTTGGTCCACTGTTCAGATTACTGGTGGGACTGCACGCTGCTTTAATTAAATTTCTGTTGCAGAAATTGTCCTCTGGCATGGCGCAGTTTTAGACATTTTTATTTGTGTTCTAATCTTGAAGCTCTCAAAGGTACATATTTCAACATCTTGAAGTTGCTTTGTTATAGGAATGGAATTATATATCCATTGTTAATAATTATTGTTGACAAGTAATAGTTATCTGAATACATCAGTCATATTAGAATGTATAGTCAGGTTGACATATTTCCCTAAGGCTAACCAACTACTGCAGCTTAACAGTTAAAGAAACTAGTGGTCAAAACTCAATTACCACTTCCATTATAAGGCATTTTATACCTTTAATATATACGTTTCCATTTAGTTTGAAGGAAATGGGTGTTCCCAATATGTACTTTACTTTCCCAACCTTTAATTCATTTAAATTGATGGTAAGCAGTCAATTACATTATTTCATCCCTTTTTTATAAAGGTAGGCAGGGATGCAAATGAGTTTTGCAATTATATGATATTGGATGGTAATCATTCAGAATTTTTTGTCTTTTTATTAAAAAAATAAAATCTCTTGCTTGAACCTAAGTACTGATGGATGCTTATGTAGATGTCTGGTCAGTCTGTTTGCCATAAAGGAAAAAAGTCCTAGTGCTCTCCCAGTTTTACACTTCATGGGTATTTTGCTTGCTTACAGTCATCCAATTCAGATGTATTTTATTTTGTTAGAAATTTTTGAACTTTGCAATGTGTTGTTACATGAAAAAGATCCTCAATATTTAAAGGCCTTAAGCATCTTTGAGCTTTTTCTAAGTTATTACAGAATGTATAATTTTATACTCCATTTAATGTATATTGTACCATCTGTAATGTTGATATATAAGAAATTTGGCAATTTCTTTTAGTGACACTGCATAAACGCACTGGTTAGAGGAATTTCTGACTGTATGCTTTGGCGAATTGAAATGAAAGTCACACACACTTAATGCTAGTCAAAAATACATAGAGGTAAGTTTGTTTAAGTCCTGAGTGGTTACCAAACACAGCAAACAAAAAACAGAACAAAACAAAACAAAAAAAAAGAAGAAAAATGAATAGAAGGAAATGGTTTAATCATTACAAGCCATTGACATGGCTAGTTTAGTTATATATTAAGTTCCATGATGGATGAACACCCTGGTGTGCTCTACCTGTCACTGTAGCCCCTGCTGTTCCAAAGCCATTTCATTACTTCTGCTGTATAACTGCACAAGAGAGCTTAAGTAAAATAAATGACTATTGGGAATAAAATTGAGAAGTATATTCTATCATTCTTCTGGGAAATAATAAAAAATATGTTGACAGAAAAAGATCTTATTTTCTGATTAAAATTTAATTAGAATAAACTGTTTGTAGCAGAAAGTAGGTCTCCTGGTATTTTAGGATGGATTAGTATTATATGGATTTGTGCTAAGAGGTTCAGGACAGAAGGCAGCATCTTAAAGAGGTTGTCTGGGACAGTGCAAAGTGTAAATGTGCTGTTTTGTAAAATCTGAATATGACCTCTATTTGGTTGAAAATCTATATCATGCTTCTCAATACTTGTTTTCTTTGTTTCCTTGTTGTTAAACAGCGCTGAAAATACTGTATTATATACAAGTGTAACACATGCATACCAATAAATGAAAATAAATGGATTTTCAAATATACTGAATAGATTCTCTGCAGTAGATTAATGTTGTGACTATTCATAGCAAGTGAATAAAATTGTAATATAAAATAGAGTTCCCTGTATGGACGTGGGCATTGGAGATCTGTTTGCTCATAGAACAAAATATTTTTTTTAGCAAATAAGAATCTCAAAGGTTATATTAACATTATATTTCTTCAGTAGAGGAGAGAATATTTCCCACCACTTTGAAATGTCCTCTTTGAAAGGAACTAATACCTATGGGAAGTTCTGGTGGGTGTACTGTTGTTTTCAGGTCAAATTGAATAATTTCCTTTTTTCTTCACAAAATATGAATCCTGTAAAATTATCATTTAGATGTTTTGAGCAGCAACAAGACATGGTAGGCAATCCTGAAAAATTAATGTTTCAGATTAGTTTGTGGAACTGTTTAAAAGAAAAGAAAAAAAAAGAAAGCCAGTCACTCAGATCTGCTTGTGCACCTCGAAGCAAGCTGTGAACCACAGTTCAGGTATCCTCAGTGCAGGTTTAATGCTCCTTTGAAAATGGAGTACAGGTGACTGGATCGGCAATGTGCATTCATGTAGGCATGTGACTCGCTTCAATTAATCATTTATTGCTTATATACTACTTTCTAGATTGTTTCACCTGATTGCAGAAATGATCAGGCATTATGATCAGAGGGAAATCCATGTTACTCTTTGAATTAAGTGATCATCAAGAACTCTGAACTGCAGATTAGGAAGTTCTGCAGTTCCAAATGGCAATGCAATGAGAGGGAAGGAAAAATCACTGCTTTGTTCATACTTCTCACTGTTAAATGTATTGGATCAGTTCAACAAAGCAAAAAAGAAGTCCTGATATGAATCTTAATGAAAAAAATTAATATCAGATCAAATAAATCTAAAATAAAGCTTAAAAACATTCAAGTTCTAGATCTTGGTTGCATGTGGTTTATTGGTCATCATGAATGTTAACCTTAAAACAGCACTGCTGTCGATAACACTGTTACTATCTATAAATACACCTATTGTGCTATATATTTTCAATTTTTGCATTTATCCTGTATCTTTTAAATCTTGACTCCTTCAGCTCTGCCTAAAAATGTTACTGGTGTAGCATTTCAGTACTTCACCAAATCAATGCAGCTCGGAATCTATATATTTTAAGAGTGCATCAGATACATTTTTTTTGAAAGTAAAGTATCTGATATAAATTATTTAGTTTGTTTTCATAAAAATATATGCAGAGTTTTTTTGCTAATTATAATTATTCAGCTGGCTTTTATAATTTCTAGGTAAAGCATGAAAGTCTGTAACAACAAAACAGAAATATGTGATTGGCATCCGTTTCTGTTGATTTGCTGCCTCCTCCTTCATGCCTCAAATTTTACACTTCTGTTGTTAACAAATCTATTGGCAAGGAAAAGGAGCACAGTTTTGATTTGCAGGAGAAATGTTGCCTTAACTTCTAGTTTCTTTTTGCCAAAAGTTAGATAGCTGTGCATTGAACCTGTCACACCTGAACAATCTGATTCCATTCAATGATTTCTCATGGATTCAGTGGTCTTAAATTGAATAATAACAATTTCCTAATGACTTTGTCTTTATAACACAGCTTGTATCCTGATAAGCTTTTCTGTTTATTCTTTCACAGAATGAGCGAATATTTCCAGATTACATCTTTGGTCTTGTTTCTGTAAGAATTTATGTAACTTTTGGATTACTTTACAGACAGTAATTACAAATACAAATACAAAAAGTATGGCTGGGTTTTTGGTATGTTCTGTATTCATCTGTACTACAGAAGGGGTAGTATATGAAAAGGTTGAATTTCCCACAACTTTGTTTTAACAGGTGAAATTACAGGTGTTGTCAATGTCTCTTTATCCAAGTTGCTGTAATTTAAGACCATCTGGCAGGAGGGCCACTGATGGTGACACTGGAAACTCTCCTGTAAGGGAATGACAGTTCTTTATCAGACTGCTGTGAATAGGATGCCCAGGGAGTCAGACGATTGTAGTATGGTTTCATCACCAGAGATGCAGGGGCTGGGGAAGTGGATCCAGCGTGTGAGCACAGCGCTACAGTCAGCATCCCGAACCTGTGGCTGGAGGGGTGACAGTAGGACCTTAGACCTGTTCCCTGCGTTGTAGGAAAGGTCTGTCTCATGTCTCTGGGATTTTCTCCAAAGCCAGATGACAGAAAAGGCAAGGCACCTTGGTGATTTCAGAGTGGTTTGTATAAGGCCTTCAGATGGAGGTGAATGTTTAGCATTTTGTTTAGAAAATTCCGATTGAGCAAATTCATTAAAGTTCACATATCCCTATTCAGGTTAATGGCTAAAGAAACTGGTCTCTATTTTCACTCTTTCCTTGCAAGTACACAGGTCAACCTGTGCAGCAATTGGAAGTGAAATCCAGTTATTCCTTGAGAACAGATTCTCTTGATTAAATATCACTAATCACATCAGTATTTGCCATGACTGAAAGACTTGAAATAGATCTGACTTTCAGTTTGGAAAACCAGTTTATTGCCCAACTAAATTAAATAAATAGTTTGTGCAATAGAAATATTATTGCTTATATGTAATCCTAACAGCAAAACTTCTATATTAGCTCTTCAAATTATATTTATGTTCATAACTGTAAAATGTAAAATTTGATTTAGATCCTCTGTAACAGCAGGGACATTCTTTTTTCTGCTAAAACACTGAGAGTAACCTAAGGACACTGTAGTTTGGGATTTATGGCTTTCACTGCTTCAACTGCACAGCTGGGAAAACAACACATAAAAATACTTATGTTGCTCACATTGCTGAGACATTTTTCTTGAGTATGAGGAATATGTAGAGTTGCAAGTCTACTCCATATGAGCATATTGATGGAATCCTTGAACTCTTTTCTCCATACTATCGTGACAAACATGACATAAACTGTACTTGAATCTCCAGCCTTATGTCTTAATGTTTCTATGAGAACTTACAAAATGCACACTACTTTAGTCATTATGTCTCCATATAAAGTAGGGGTTTTTAGTCTGTTTCCTCCTTATGATTAATTACTGATGCTTTGTCATATTTGGGCACAGAGAATATAATCCTTATTATTACTGATTTAGAGTTCATGCATATTTCTGTTAATATTTTTATTTTTCTTTGGTCATTTCCTCATGTCTTGCAATCCAGTCAGTTCTTTCAAAACTCCAATAATGATGAGAAAAGATTTTTAATTAATAGTGGCCTGGAACTGAACATAGGAGGGAAGAGAGAGAGATGATGTGTTTCTATAATTTTATCTTAGTTTCCAGTTTAAACTCTTCTTTCTAAAGAGAAGCATTTTTTCTAACTATAAATGGACTGTGTTTCAATATGCTCTCTGATTATAAAGCTGATGAAATGGTTCTCTCTGTGTGTCAGATTACCTCAGCAGAATTTACAAATGGAAGATGATGATTTTGCTAATGTCCATGGGCAGGTAGACATAATTTGGTCCCAGATGCTCTGCCTAATGTTCATGGCAAAAGTGACTCAAAAACAATGCCTCCATATGCCATAATTGCTGGAATTATTTCTCAGGCATATTCCCTTGTCATCCCTCATATGTAGAACTCATTAGATTCCTAGTGGGAGAACATATGGAGAAGAGAGATGATGGAAAACATTATAAAACAGATTGTGTATTTAAATTTATATTATAAAAGACCTCTGTGCACAGGCAAACTTAGCAGAGAAAGTTCAAACTCTTTCCTTCCCCTTCATAAGGAAACTGACATTTATGGAGCTGTTATCTCAGTGCATTCAAATCCACTCCTAGACATTGGGTTAAAACCCGGGTTTAGGGGTAATAGTGGGAATTTTGCTGCTAATTTGAGGTCAACTCTGTATTTCCTACATTTTTCCAAATGTTTACTTAAACTGTGATTAAGATCTTTTCACTAATAGGAATGACCAGAAGTTCCACCCATACAAGTCTGTTGGCAGGATCATGCCTTTGGCTATGGGTTTGTGATTTCAGAGTCAACATAATGTCTTTGATGAATACCATGTTTCTGTTTCACAAAAACAATTGTTAATATTTCTTTCATCCAGCTCAGCAGACTAATGGATGGGGATTGTCTCCAGTGTGGAGATGTTTTAATGACTGCTGACTACTATTTATTAATTATTTATCCTCTATAACACTTAAATACAGCAAAAAATAAGCTTATTATACATTAATTCTAAGTACCATACACAGACATTTGTGATGCTTTTTTGGTTGCACTTAAGACTCTTTCCTGCTTTATGGTAATTTTTTTTCTGTTATTTTTTACTCATGGCTGACCGTGAAACTTGTTTCAATAGGAAGCATTTGGGATTCTATAAAGTGTCCCTGTAGTAGATGTGGGCACTAGCAGGAGCTACCCATTAGACAGGTGGATAGACTGATGTCTATGACCTTACTGCAGTGGCTGGTAAAATGTGGCTTATTACCTAGAGAAAGCACAGAAATTGTTTCTAGAGAAACACATCTGCCCAGCTCCTAAAGGACCAATTCTGACAGGGTGTCTCTTATTATATGGAGCCGAATCAAATGTTAAACCCAAATCAATAGAGAAGAACATAGAGAAACTGTGGGGCATCTATTACAGTGTGGCTCCATAGGCCTTAAAAATGTCTGATATGTCCACAGGATGTCCATCTAGGATGCTGCCTTTTTAAAAGAAGACAGAACATAGCTATTTAAATAGTATCTGCAGTAGACTTGTGTGTGTATTTGCTGGGCAATATGCCTTCCTAAAGTCAAGACTTGGTCTCGTGTTGTGAGAGAGGGCCTCCAGAAGTTCAGATCCAACCCTTCTTCTTTGCTGCTGGAAATGGACTGTGTTATTGTACTGTTCTTCTAGGCCAGAGTCACACAGTATACTGCTGGCAAGCACCTGTACTTGCACCTTTCAGAGCAGAATAGTTACTCTGACAAGCCTCAGCAGGAAGCAAAATGTGAGTTACCACGCGTGCTTTGTCTTAATACTGACAACATTGATTGTTCTCTGTTTTCCTGACAGCTACAGGAAAAAATGTTTATTATTAGATGAAAATGTAAAATTTTCTATTTTGTACCAGTCTGAACATCACACTTGAAAGGTATAATTTTCAGTTTCTTGTATGTTTATCCTATTATGACTTATTCATTTGTGCTATATATGTATTAGTCTCTCTGTCAGCTGCTTGGTGGCACCTTTTAAAATAGTATCATCCATTAGTGATCTTTTAATCACTGCAGGAAAATGGTCATTGGGTGGTCTTTCATCAGCACGTTGTGGTATTTCCATTCTCTCAATATGTGGATGAGAAACTAGATGATGAAGTAGTAAAAGAGCCTTGAAGATGTACTGATTTAATTAATCTCAGGCAAATAGACCTTGATTAGTGAAGGAAGTTATAGCTCCTCTGTGTAAGATCGTGTTCCATCATTCAGAATATCCAGCCCTCTGCTTTGATTCAAATTTGATCATAAGAAATTTGGGCAGTAGTAATATCGATATAAAAGATTAATAGCAACTTGAAAGATGGATCCTTAAGTATTGATGTATGCAATCAACTATCCAGCACATTTCAAATCCTGGGCTTTGCCTAATGCTCCTAATGGATAAGGAAAGTAGCAAGTATTTTCCACATTTTATGTCCTTGGAAGGAAATACAGACATACCAGAAGACTGGCAGCTGAAGTGCTCACTGTACTTCAGTTAATGATGTGTTTATTGCTCAAGTCCATAAAGCTTGGATCTTACCTCACCTTTTGTTACAGTATGTAACACAAGGACCTTAAAACAATCGATTTCTGCAATTAGCAGTTCTGAAAGGAAACACAAAAGCAAGTTCAAGGCTGTTTATGCCTGGGTTAACTCCACTGTCTTTAGTGAAGTAATTCTCCAGGTAAATCTAGTCTTAACATTTTAGATAAAGCTTTCTGAAATTAAGCTCCAGTTAATTTGAAGACCTAAATCAAAGGGCACGTGAAATTTCAAGGGCTTGGATAAGAATAAAATAAAGATGACAGAAAATTTAGGTTTCTTTTAATGTTTCACCAGATATCATACCGTTATATAATTGTGGGAATTATGGTTCTGGTGCCATCTCCAACAGAGAAATATGTGAAATTTAGCCCTGGTCTTATTCCTGCCATAAAATACATACCAAAGGCAGTTTATGAATGTCATTTGGCACAGAACTTTTCGTCTCAAAACCCCAGTGTGAGGTCTCTGTTCCATACCTGTGCACCTTAAATCCTGAAAATAAAGCTTTCTGGAAACTTTGCAGATGAGCTTTATACTTATGGACTTCTGCTTAGGCTTACATTTCATACCGACTACCTGTGCCAGCTGTTCCAAAAACAATGTTATTCGTTCAAACTCTTGCATCTCCTCACGCTTTTTGTTGATCAATATAGTAAAAAAAAAAAAAAAGCTTTATAAATAGTCTTTAAATTTGATGTATCTGATAATTTGCAGTAATTCCAAAATGGTATTTATTAGTTTGCTTCAAACTTGTAAATGATTCAAATATCACGAACAGTAATAAACTCAGTGAACTCATTCACAATGAAGAAATGTGATGCCTTAAGCTACTTTTACCAGTCAGAATATTGTCAAGGTGACCTTTCATGCTGTTTCAATTGCATAGCCTTGCCATTATTTAACTATTAGAATGATGGAAAGCTTGCACTTTGCTATTTGAGTGGCAACATTTCTAGACATGGGGACCTGAAGGAATGGAACCATTGAGAGGCTATAATTAATGTGCCACATTAAGGAGTTAAGGATAAGCAGCCAAAGAAAGACTAAACCTGGTGGAGCAAAGCAGCTGCAGTCTAGTCTTGAGAACTAAAAATCCATTTGCAATGCTTTCTAGAATCCTAATGTCTGCTGCTGGGGTCAAGTCATTAATAATAAGTCATTTTTCCTGCACTGTGTCTCAACCATCCATTGTTGAAATGTACATGAAAAATGCAGCTTCTGGATTGCTATTAAAACTCCTCTCAAATTTAAATATTTATGAGATAAGTGCCATTTTTTATTATTGCTTTCTATTTTAAAAAGAAAACATTAATTTCTGTTTGTTTTAAAGTTTTTCCATACATATATATACAAATAGAAGTAACTAGAAAAATATAGTAAAAATAGTAAAAAATTCTGTCCATTACAATGTTAAAATGTAATTGTTTCATGACTTTATGATTAGATATATTCTGTCTAACTGAAGCTTGACTCGTGTTGACAGAAAGCAAAATCATCAGAAAAAGGTGGCTATAGAAAAACCTTTTGTCTTTACAATGCTGTTGCAGGAGAATGAACATCACAGACTGTGGGAGCTGTGTAAAAAGCAGAACAGAAGAAGGTTTCTTTTTCTGTCAGTGGTTAGGTGATTTATATACATGACTCTCATTAACATTAATGGAAGTTATCTGCCTCATTTTTTATGAGCCTGATGTGAAGTTAATGGCAGTCTTCCCATTGTCTCTAGTGGGCTGTGGATCAACCAGTAAGTGCACAAATGGGTTTGGTTGAAATATTGGTGCTTGTAGGACGGTGCTTGCTTAGAATTTCAACATGCTTCATTCACAGTTATAACAAAAAATGCTGTGTGAATGCCTAAGTGCCTGGTCTGAGGAGTTTAATGGTGCAGAGCGTGCTGATCTGTGGCACTGTGGGGCATCCACGTGGCAGACTGAAGAGATGCCTGAGCCAGCTCGCAATGAGCTGGTGTGAGCAGGAGTAATAATCTGCCCAGCAGCATGAGCTGACTCACTTTTCAGAGATTTGAACTGGAGTAGCTGTAATGGGGTTTGTGGTACAGACTATAGGATGAGGGAGCTGCAGTGCCATGTGATACTGTACTTCTGTCAACAATACGGAAATGCGCAATCCCACTTTTTTTGAAATCCAGCCTGAGATCTGCCTCTGTGCTGAGTTCTCCTCTGTTTTTGATTGCTTTTGTTGTGTTTTGGGTTTTGAACTTTTTTTTTAACAGAGGAATCATATTTTCATTGCAGTAAACCTTTTACTGACTTATGGATGCTTTGCAGTTTTAACAAATCTAGACTCTGCTGCTTTTGCTTCTGTGAGGAAGGGAGGGAGACCTGGTGTTACCAGCAGAATTTGAAGGGCATCTGTTCACATCTGTCCTGGGATAGAGATAATTTTCTTAGTAGCCATTACAGTGCTGTGTTTTGTATTTAGTATGAAATAACTTTTGGTTTGTAAGTCAAGTGCTCTGCAGTGAGGAGCTAGGAGGGCAGCTGACCTTAACTGGCCCAAGGGTTTATTCCATACCACAGAACATCAAGCCCAAGTATATAAACTGGGAGGAGCTGGTTGGGAGAGGTGATCACTGGGATGAGCATTGGCGAGTGGGTGGCAAGCAATTGTATTTTGGGCCACCAATTTCTCTTTGGTTTTATTTCTCTTTCTCTCTCTCTCTCTCTCTCTTTAAAAAAAAAAAATAAATTACTATTATTGTAATTATTACCATTATCATCATTACCATCATCTAAATTTCTTTCAGCTGTTACACTGCTCTTATCTTAACCCACCTTTTTTTTGGCTCTCATCCCAATCCACAAGCAGCTGCATGATACTTAGCTGCTGGCTGGGGTTGAATCACAGCAGCATGCATGTTCCTTGTTATGAGCCAATCACTACAGGGGCAAGTGACCAGCCTTACTGTCAGTGAAGAGCATTTCTCACCACACACACACAGACAAGCCAGTACATAATAGCTTTCCTGTAGAGGAACTTCTCTTATAGTTAATCAAGTTCATGCTAAAGTATTCCCAGCTGTACCAGGTTTCTGCTTACCACGATGCCACATTGGTGTATACATAAAAAACTGGCCTCCAGAAGAACTTATATGTTGAAACTGAGCCTCTAGCAAGAACAGGGGAAGCTAGATCCCGACGGCTTTGATGCGGAAAAGGTTTCTGCTCCCACTCTGCCAGACATGGCCACTGATGGTCTCAATGTCAGGTCCAGGCTGTAGCAAGGGTGGGCATGTACTTTAAAGATATAAATGTGCACACAATGCAAACCAGACCAACAGAGGCGAGGGAATGGCACTGTTAACTGAACCCACTCAAGCACACAAAGCTTACCTGGAGCCACAAGCAGCACAGAGAGCCCAATCACATCCACTCCTCCGGCTGCTCGGGATTCAAACCTGTGCACCAACACACTTTGCTGCAGCTGAAATGTGCATCAAAATGCAGTTAATTTCTGCTTCACACTGAGATTCTGCTATGGT
Organism: Pycnonotus jocosus; assembly: GCA_013400435.1. Taxonomy (NCBI): domain Eukaryota; kingdom Metazoa; phylum Chordata; class Aves; order Passeriformes; family Pycnonotidae; genus Pycnonotus; species Pycnonotus jocosus. The sequence goes on from VWYP01029049.1 coordinate 229,770, forward strand.
CTTTTTCTTTGCATGGCATCATGAAATGCAGACGCATTGGATTTTCCTCAGCTCTGGGTTCCTCAAAGTTTCAAAATATGAGCTAAGAGAAGCAGGGAACATGACATTGGCAATCCATCAGGTAGGGAACAAGCAAGTACTCAAATGTGGGATTTACTAGCTACATTCACAGATTTTAGGGGATGCACAGCTGGAGTAATTGTAGGAGGAACAGAACAAATACTCCCTACTTGTTCAGCTGTGCTACAGCTCTACACCATGCATAACGGAAAAGGTAGGTGTAGGGAAGAAAATAGAGATTAGTGCCATTCAATTTGCCAGTAGAATGTTTTACAATGTTATATACAAGCTGTGGTGTGGTGCTTTAGTTTTAATTNTTGTTTGATAATTTTGAAAAAGAACTTTCATACCTTGTTAGCAACTACAAGTTGGACTGTGCTGCTCTGCACTTTTTTAATTGCATATAAAACTAAGTCTAATAAAGTTCTGCATTTTTATTAAGGACTTGTTTTCTGTTTAATTGTAAGGAAATGAGAAACCACAGCAATGCCAAAGGGTTTTATTAAAGTATCAAAAATCAGCAAGCAATATAGACAAGCCAATTAAATAGCACTCTGTGTCTCTAAAGTAGAAGGTATAGAGGCTTGCACTTAAATTGATACTTTCTTTGACAAATAAATAAACCCTTATAGAGTCAAACCCATAAAATTTATTATATGCAACACACTAAGTGCAGATTAGCAGTCCTTTTACCACAGCAATAAAAAAAAAAATTAACCCCACAATTCACTAAAGATCTGATATCAATATTGCAGGTTTTAAGTTATTTCCATTAAAATATATGCCTTTGCAATCAATGATTTGCACCATGTGTGCCATAGATATCAGCATTTGGAGGAGTGCCAGAGTTTTCTTGCCTGTTTTCATGCTGGGACTGTACTGCTTCTAGGATTCATTTGAATGTGCTGTGGAGTACACTGAATTACATCAAGCCCACTCCACAAGAAAAATTGCTATCCATGGTGATGCAGGTGTTTTTTTTGTGCCTAAGAATAGGTTCAGATCCTCTGGAAGGTGTTTGGATATGATTAACACTGGAGCTTACAGAAAACTCCTGCTTTGGATCCCGCTTTTGACAGCAGAGACACAAAACTGATGAGTGTGCTTAGCCAACAAAAATCTCCATCACTCTAACAGGAGTCCTTCCTCACTGTGCATGATGTAACTATTCTTCGTACAGTTCCATAAATTATTGGCAAGTCTGAGATGGTTCTGGAGGCATTCCTGTACAAGATCCTTGTGAGAATTAGGAGGGATATTTGGATGCAAGTACTCAGTACTATGGATTTTTTAGACAAATTTATGAGGAGGAGATAGAAGTGTTTTGCTTACTGTCTGTGTGCTGGATGTAGTTCCAGTGAGCCTTTCCTGGGCCAGAGAAAATCCTGCCATAGAGCTAAGAACCAATACAAATTAGACTAATTCCTTGCAGTTTGGCACTGAATCAGGAAGTGGTTTCCATTTCATGTGGATTTTTTTTCCCAGTGGATCTTACAAATCTGTTTAGTCTTTCACTCATTTCTATTGGACGAATGTTTATATTTCAAAGTCATCATCATTAAACATGATGTGTAGGCAGCTTTATCAAAAAGGATAAGGGTAGAATGATCACAAGGTATTTGATCCTCACTTTCAAGATGACCCTTTTTTGTAGGATAGAAGTAATGCAGCATTGTCTCTGGATACTATTTTTCAAGCACTAAATTTCACTTAGCTCCATAGTGAATTGGGATACCTTTTTAGATTCCAGAACGGTTAATAATCAGCTGTATAACTAAAAACATGAAGGCAGAATTGTTCAAAATGTTCAGCAAATGAATGGGTATTTTTTATGGTTACATCACCACATGGTGATGGTTAATCTACCCTTCATGGAATTGTAAGAAATGAGACTCAAAGTGGGTTCATTTGCCCCTGCAGTGTTTAATCTCGTCAGTCTACAAGATGAAATTAACCAATGTAATCTAATGCGTGTTAGAAATGGAAAATACTAGTGAAAGGTATTAACAATTAGCACATCTGAGAAAAACAAAAAGTGCTACTTTTATTAAATACAAATTTTACATTAGCCGAAAATTAGCTTCCAGAAAGATGAGAAGCTGTTTAATTTCACAGTATTTGAGGCACATGCAGCACATTGTGATTGGATCTTAACGCACAAAGTCCAGAAAACAGCACAGAAAAAAGACCCATGATCAACGTCCACCTGTATTTAGTGTTCAATGTGTGTGTTCTAATATTTTTAGATCTCTATTCTGTATTTGTTTTTTGAAAATCAAATTGTAGTAACATATGATGTGTAGAAATACATAATGTGCTCAGAGGAAGGGAAATAAGAGTCATTGGTAAAAAACTGTAGATGTTTATACCATAAAAACATTCCATACCATAACAAGAATTTTTTTTTACCGCTTTATAACCACCTTGCTGAGATGGCAGCTAAGATTACAAGGAAGAGTTTATACAAATTTTCATACGACTTTTCAAGTAAGGTAGTATATTTAGCTTTTCTTGGTTCATGCATGTCTGCCATACAGTAAAAAATGTTTCATAAATGCTTAATTGCCATGGGAATAACTTAAATGGAAAGAACAACCTTGTTCTAATGCCCATAAAACCCTGCTTAACGCTATTCCGCTCTGAACATGTTTACTCTTCAATAATTTCCTGCCCTCACAGAGCAAGCATGACATTTGAACATCCCACCAGTTGCTGCATTTTCAGCATAGTGAGAATTTCCCCCAGTGTTATGAATGACCGCTTCTAAAGGGCACCAGTTACCCACCTGAATGGAAATCAAAGTCTTGGTTAAGCCTTCTTGTAGTTCATGTCAACACTTTTAACACTCAGTTTATGGAAGGGACATATATTTTTTTTCAGCAATTGTTCTGAATCCTCGGAATTCTTGCATTATTTTGTATCTTTTGCTTTGTCTTCTGTATTTACAGAAAACTTTAAGGTAGGGGTGAAGGAACTTGGAATGAAAATATGAACCACTCACAAGAAGTTAATCAAATTAAACAGTGAGTGGGAAGAGAGTTTAAACATTTGAGCTTTATTCAGGTGCAATGAGATGCTTACAACTTTTAATTTTTGTGTTCTATTGCTGGATTGGTTCTGTGCTTCCAAGCACGTCTCCAGTTGGATCAGCTGATCCAGATCGGCTGACTTTACACATTGTTTCAGAACCATTATTGTGAACTTTCCTTTCTATCCATTACATTACATGAAGGATGACTGTTCCACCTTCACACCTTTCTGCCAACATAAAGCTCCTTTGCAGAGGCATAATTCTCATCAGTTATCAATTAGACCCGTCATGCAGCTAGAACAGGGGAAAGCAGGTTTTGCTGACAAAAAAGTCTGTCTCAGAAAGTCACAATGAATTTTAAAAAAATGCAAACTGCAACAGCAACTCTGTTACAGCAACCTAGAAAAACCAAGCACATCAAGAGTCTGCTTAGAGACAATTGCCAAGAAAGGAGCTATTGGTACAAGTCCAAGATCTGTTGTCTCATCCCTGCAGTCTAAAGAGGCTGACAGCTCCTCTGAGTGGATGACTCTTCTCTGAAACTCACCCTCTTCTTGTGTCATAATTTGATGATATTTATACTGACAGGTGTCACAAAATGACATTCTAAGATGATTTGGGTTCAGGCTCAATGGAATGTTTGGTTTGAACTCAGAAGTTTTTGAGGTAAAACCACCCCAAACTTCTATCCCACGCATTTATCTGCAGTTGAGACGGATAGCCTGCAGAAAGAGACATCTGCAGATATGACATATTTACAAAGTCATCAGAACATGCCCACTGCCTTGACTGCTTTCAGATATGCAAATAAACTTTTTGATGTACAAAGTTTCTTACTGTCACAGAATCAGAGAACAATTCAGGCTGAAAAAACTTGAGGAGGTCTCTAGTGCAACCTCTGACAAAAAGCAAGGCTGTCTCCCAGCTCAGACCAGGTTATTCAGGGCTTCATCCAGATTAGTTTCAAAAATCTCCAAGGATGGAGATAACACAGTTGTTTAATGGAAGCTTTCAGTGGTGTTTTCATAAGGAATCTAATTAGAAAAAAAAAGGTGTATCTTAGTGCAGGGAGGATTGGTATGGGGAAAGTGTCTGACAAAATAGACTTGACATCTTTTCCCCATTCTGTTGCTCAAAACGTCCATTTCTATTACTGCTTCCTTTTGTTTGTCTTCCTCTTTTGCAGACTTCTCTTCCATTACATAAAGATTCTGTGAAGGGCCATGGCATGAGGCATGAATAAATTGGCAAACATTTGGCAGGTTTTCTTTGTTATGAACAGTAGGACATTTCCCCTGTTGTACCAATACAAGCCTTTTGGTTTCTTTGCAAGTAATGGTTGAAAAATTTTATTTTACCTAAAGTTGTTCTGCTAATCCAAATCAAATATGTGATGAGTAAATGACACTCCCAAACATTAGTTTGAGCTTCTGCCCACTGTGTGTTTTGGCAACGTTTTATTAGATTTTTTTTAGATTTGAGGAAGAAAATCTTTACTATGAGGGTGGTGAGACATGGGAACAGATTTCCCAGAGAATTTGTGGATGTTTTATCCCTGGAAGTGTTCAAGGCCTTGTTGGAATAGGCTTAGAACAACCTGGTCTAGTTGAACATATCTCTGCCCATGGCAATGGAGCTGGAATTAGGTGACCTTTTAGGTCCTTTTCAATACAAAATATTATTTTTTATGATTCTTAAACTGTTCTCAGTGAGATATATTTTTCAGAACCAAACCAAGTCCCTAAATATTCATCTGTTTTCTTACGATGTTATTGAAGAACCCTCTCCCACAATTTCAGGGTTTGTCTCAATTTTCTGTAGATTTTCTTCCTTACAATCCTGGAAGGGCTTCTCTCCTGCCTAATTAATTACCTCCTCTCATCTCTGAATTTAATTTCCAGTCACTGACTGCCTTTAGCTTGCTGTGTGGTTAAAGATGATCTACACAGCCAAAAGGAACACAGAGGGTCAAAGCACAGCAGGGTTGGCTGCAGGGGATCATGGAAGGCATGAATCTCTCTCTCTCTCTCTCTTTCTGCCTGAGATAGAGAGATATATGTCTATTTTCGTTATTGGTATTCCATTCTGCTCAGTCTGAAGTGGGTGCAGGATGAAGCTGCATGTGTTTGGGTGAGTGTTGTGCATGTTATCTGAATGGCCAGTTGTGTACATTTCATAACGTGTACAATGCATACATGTGCTCTGTATATGCCTGCTAAGAACCCATGCTCAGCCTAGAGACTGGCTGAACCTGGGTTTTGCTCATGCAGCATCCTCACAGCCCTTGATCTGCTGAATCTGGCCTGATTTCTCCTGACATTCTGCCTTTTACTCTGGGCTTAACCTGGGAGCTGATAACTGTGCATTTCTCCGAAAACTTTCTCATTCCTTCATTGTGATGATGTGTTTAAAATCCTTTAAAATGTGGGTCTTTCTCCATTGCTAACTATAAATAGAACTAGCCCTGATATAAGAAAAGAAACAGTCTGATTTAGGAGCATTTATAATCTCTACCTTCTCTGCCACTGTTCCCTCCCCCTCCATTAGAAGCAATTACCTACTGCTTTTCTCTTTCTTTTATCTATCCATCTATCTGTGAATCCTTAGCAAGTAATTAAGACCTTGTGCTGTCATGTCAGATTGCAGCCCAAAGTAGAAAAAAAATAGTAGAAAACATAAATTCACCACTAAAACTCCTGAGAAACCTAGTTCTTATTCATGAGTTTTAGTGGGTATTCACTCTGTCCTAGTCAGATGTTAGGAGAGAATATGTTTTAAAAAAACTTAAAAGTAGAAATGATACTTGTCTACAATGAAAATATGCTGTGAAATGTGTAAATGCTGTCTTCAGCAATGGAAACCCAAAAAATATGCTCCTACCTGAAAGTCTCTGAAAAAACCCACTTTTATCTGACTGGGCAGTCAGCTTTGCAGGTTGTCTGTATCTGGTGGGGTTTGATCGAAAATTTTACAACATTTATTTGATTCTTACCTGAAAAAGAAATTGACATTCTTTTGACATTCTCTGCACTCAAATAAAAGTTCAATGCTTCATGTAGTGCACGCCATACAGGGTGATGTGACGGATACCATTCCTCCAGCTTCATCTTCCAGTGTAAACAAGGGTGTATGATCTTCCAGCTGAAATTCTCTACTTACTGAGCCAGCTGATAAAATCTAACTGTTATTGCCATCTACCTGAAGTCTTGTAAGAAATTTCACTCTACTGAAGTGCTACAAATGAGCTAAGTTTCTTTTGTGAGAATGCATCCCTTGTTTATGGTACTCTGCAAGTGAGGTAGCATTAAAAAGGCAGAAATCAGCTGAGAAGTGTGATTTCAACTGATATGGTTTTGGAGCTGATTTAGAATAGCTTCTTGATAACAGACTGTATTTTTATCTGTATCTTGCATGTTTTAAGGATTATGCATATTATCAAGTATCTGGTCCTAAAAGTGGCAGATCAGTTTATGCTCATAAATGTATCAGTGAATGAATCATGCACTGAACTAAATCTAGGCAGTAATGTCTAGTTGCGCTTTTTCAAAGGCAGATTAATTTACATATTACAGTCACAGAATTATTAAGAAAAGCTGTAAGAAATCAGGATTTAGGTGGAGAAGTAGGCTGTTTCAGTTTTAATTTCCCTAGCCATTAGTTTGCTGGTAATATGAAAGAGTTTAGTCTGGATTTTTTTTTTTAAAACCAACTGTCAAAGAAAAGACCTACTCTGAACGAGTCAGCTGAGGCATGAAGATTGTGACAGACCATGGAGTAGCAATGACAGATTGGATCTTGACTTCCCTTTTCATTTTTTCCAGCCTAAAAGTACTCTGTTCTTTTATTTACTTATATTTTTCTAAAAGTTTGCTGCTGAAAACTAGACTCCAGTGCCTGCCACTCTAGTGCCTTGGACAGCAGGATGGCTGCCTTCTATGTCTTATATGCTAAACTTTTAATAATATAACCTTTCTTTGCAAGGGCAGTACACCATTGACTTGTATCCAGTTTTACAGCCTTTATATACCTCAGATCTTTTTTTGCAGTGTAGCTATCTAGTCACTTGTTTGCCTTGTTAGATGCATGCACTTGCATTTCCTGCAGTACTTCATAGGTGTTGTTATTGAACTTTGTTGTACTGATCTGAGCCCATTTCACCAATTTATCAAAATTATTTTGAATTCTACAAAATTATTTTGAAACCTACACTCCAAAGTGCTTGCAGCCCCTCTCAGCTCAATTATCTACAAATATGGTAAGGAGCTTTTCCACTATTAATATTGTTCATGAAAACACCTACTAGAATTATGTGTAGTGCAGCCTTACTTCATTCTCATCAAATATGATATTACAGTGTGATGCAAACCAGTGATAATTATGTTAAAACTGTCTCCTTTACCTACAAGGCAGCTGTGTTCAGCCAGAACCAAAATGCCAGACACAGCTTTTTCTCCTGAGAGTGACTGTGTCAAAAACATCTCCCAGTTTCACCACAGTTCAGCCTGTACTGCTTCTCTGCTTACTGAGGGAGAGACAGCCAGTGATGACAAACAGGTTGATCACTGAAAAGGTTTTGTTTCAAGAAATGGATAGCAGATGCTTAAAACTACTTCATTGCTTTTAGGAGCTTATAAATTGATTATTTAATCATTTACTTCAGTATCATTCTGCAAAGATAAAGTTATGTTTACTGATCTCTAATTCCCCAGGTGTTTATTTTTTCCTTTTCTTAAAGTTAAGATCAATATTTATCCTTCTCTATTCGTTTCAGATTTCATCTATTCTCCATGAAGTCTAGAAGATAATCACTAACAATTCAAAGATTGATTTGCTCTACAATAAATTTTCTCAAGCCTTGTGACTTGAATATATATAACTTTCCTGAATACCTAAATATTCTCTTATTTATTTTTATTCTAGTCCAGCCTATGTTCACATCCCTTTGTTGTTTACAGCAATCTTATAAACCACCTGATCACTATTAACTTTCTTGTGAAAAAGGAAGTGAAAAACCCTGGGACATTTCTGCCTCTGATATGTTATCTGTTAATATCTCGTTTTCTCCATGAGGCTCAAGACATTTTACTTCATTTTGCCATGCCCTCTAAAGCTTTTATATATTTTATCTTTTTATTTCCTTTTGGTGGTGGTGGGGGGGTGTGTGTGTGCTATAATTCCAAGCTTATTACCCATTGCTGGATTTTACACATTTACATTTCTTGTTTCATCTGTTTTTACTTCTGTACTGCTTTCTCAATCATCCTGAGCAATTTCCCCCCATTTATACTTTTGAACAATCCTCATTTGAATCTGAAATACTCAGAAAGCTCCATGCAAGCCCAAATTAGTCTTACCACATTTCCTATGCAGAATTGTTTAACTTTGATATTGTTTGTTTTTGCACTGGTTACAGTATCAAAATAATTTTCCCCATTGTTTTCTTGCCCGGGATTTTACCAAATACTGATTTTATTTGTCTGTTTTTATTTTAGGCTCATCAACAATAATTTCCTAGCTATAATCTTGTCCACTGAAAAATAATGAAGTTTAAAGAAATGAAAGCTAAAGTTCCTGTTTCAGGAACTATGGTTTTGAAAAAGCTGGAGTATCTTTTTTCCTATGCTCCTGCTGGGGCATCATGCTGCTGAACAGGACTAATGTGCCACGGTATTCTGTGATACCAAATATAAAGACAGAAAGAGAATATTTCACAATGTGATAGTCTGCTGAAAAGTACTAATTTTGCATTATAAAGAATGGAGTGGAAGGGAGCTGATAATAAAAATGGCATTTTATTTACATGCTAGGGTTCTTTTTGGCATATGTATTAGGAAGAATGTTATTTCAACTCCTATTGAAATGCAACCATTCCAGTGCAGGCAGAATACAACAATACCAGATATTATAAGACTGAAAGCAGTAGAGCTATTATCAGGAAGGATGAAATCCTTTTTGTGAAAAAGCATTATTTGAAGTTCACAGATTACTATCTTTGAAACTGACCAGGAGTTCAGTTGCTCCTTCTGAAAATGAATATCACTTATTTATAAGTCATATTAGAAAATTAGTTTTGCATTCATATCTTCCATAATTATTATATGTTGAAGGTAGTGTCACTTCCCCTAAATATAGAGGAAAAATTCATAACTGAGTCTATAAATAGAGTACTATTGCTAGATGGGAATGTATGTGCTCCTGGAGAACTTACAGTGCTTCACTCTGGGAATGGAAGGCCTATGTACCTTATGGCAGTCTGTGTGCCTTGGGATCTGACCAGGCTTTGTGTCTCACTGTGCTCAAAATCCAGTTATGAGCAAATAATATCACATATATGGAGATAAGAATTGACTGCTAGCACAGTTAATGTTTTAACAGGCTAATAACACAAACTTCATCAGTACTATTAACATTTTTATACTAAATCTTCCTAATATTTCTCCCTTGTTCAGTGGTGTTGTCCTCACCCTTTCATTATCCCTCTGAGTCCAAGACTAGCCCTTCAATACTTCTCAAGAAGAATGGAAAAGGGAACTATAAAAAGTCATCAGACTCCTGAGGTCTTTATCAGATGGAGAATGTTGTTCATGACAGATCTCTTCAGTCTTGCATCTGCTTGGATTCACATTTATACGTTTTCTTCACACAGACTTCTTATATGTTGCTTATTTTAATATTTTTTAGATTATTCAGCTTTTCTGTTTGCTTTTGCCTTTACAGCTAGTGCCACATTACTCATGAGGCTGCAGTTGTAGTGACCACTTGTTGGATTCTTGTTGATTGTCATTGGCATTTGCAGTCTGGTATCTCAGATAAACCTTTCATTTTTTTCTCTAGAATTCTAGATTATTTAACCCACTTGTTGTCATAAACCAAAACTAAGATGAAGAAACTTATGACAAAAATTGCCTCACTTCTAGAAAATTGATATCATTGCTAAACCATGCCAAGACAATCCCTAGTAAGTTCTCAGATCCTCACACTGTGAGGGCAATATGAAGCCTTTTGTTAATCAGCAAAAATTTATTTTCTGGGCTACTCTCTATCTCAACAAAGGGAGTGTGGTGCAACTATACTCCTAGCATGACCCTGTTAAATGCAGCTAAATTAATCTGTGTCACCATTTCTGGTTTTTTATGGCTTCAATGTGATTCACCATTTATGTTTTGTCTAATAGCATTTCTGTTCCTCAATTTCCTCAGTTTAAAATGCAAATAATGTTATTTCCTGGACTGTCATTTGTAAAGTAATTTAATAGCCCTTGAGGATGTGTGTCTCATTAACTACAAATATTACCAAATTGTTGGTATAGGGAGGGTCCTAAAATAAGTTTGTTAATTCTCTTTTTGACAACTTAATTATTTGGTATGGTATTTAGAGACATTAATACAACCTTTCCCTTTCCAGCAGCTACTCATGTTTAAGGTACCAAACAACTAATGGAGCTCTGGGAAGCACAGCATACATTGCAACAAACTGATTTTATTTGGGAGTTCTGAAACAGGTAATAATAGGACTAGTCTGTTGAATCACTTTGTCACACTGTATTAATTTGTCTTGGGTAATGGAACTGCAAATTGTGGTTTGTGCTCTAATTTTTGGCAGCTATAAAATGTTACAGTGTGTAGCAATCAANTTTATTTTTGGCAGCTATAAAATGCATTTTATCTAAATACTGAGCAAAGAAAAGATGAGAAACCTTAAATCTTTGTCTACTGTAGAATTACTTACTACTTCTCACCTTGCCTTTGGCCATGAAAATCAGCCAAGAGTCCAATGGGCACTGTTATATTGCTACAGCATATATTTCTGATGAAATGTTTTTTATACCTTTCATGTGAACAGTTATGCAGGTATGCTACTGCCAAACAAGGAGTTGATGAGCTGTGATGAGATCAAGGACTTCTACCTCAACACACCAGTGTGAAAATCAGACTTAAAGGAAGGAAAAGGAAAACAGAAATCATGATCAAGTGTAAAATGGGAGGGCATAGGCTTGTGGAGAGTCTGCCAGGACTGTGTACAACTGTCTCTGTGGTGACTCTTCTTTCGTGAGCTTCTGCAGATAGAGGAGGGGACCTGGTCTATGTCTTGGGTGGAAAGTTTCACCAGAGAATGTCACAGTATTATAGAATAATTTGGGTTTGAAGGGACCTTAAATATCATCTGGATCTAACCCCTCTGCCATGGGCAGGGACAACTTCCACCAGACCAGTTTGTTCAAAGCCCCATCCAGCCTGGCCTTGAACACTTCCAGGGGTGGCGTGTCCACAACTTCTCTGGTCAACCTCTTCCAATGCCTCACCACCCTCATCATCTTCCTAATATCTAATCTAACCTGCCCTCCTTCTGTTTTAAGCTATTCCTCCTTGTCCTATCACTACATATCTTTGCAACATCTAAGGGACAAGAATTTCTAAGGGAAGAGTGTTCCACTTTGTGTTTATTTCAAGCATCTGTTTTTCTTTCTGATCACTGACAAACCCAGAAATGAAGGACTTTCAAGAACTAGAAGGCTGTTTCCAATGGTAAGGGTAGAGGACCTTCCAGAGCCTATGGGCTCAATTCTGGGAGAAGATAAACCTTTTTATACTTTTAAATCTTCAGAAGAGGAAACCCATGAGAGCCATGACACAATTTTCAGTTAGTATGCAACTGGATTGGGAGCAAAAAATGACTAACTTTATTTATTAAAGCAATCACATGAAATACTTTCATATTCTCTGTAGAAACAAATGTGTTTTTGGTGGGAACCTCTAAAGGTTCCAAATTAGAGTCTGGCTTAGTGTTATAATATATATGGTCGCACATACTCATACATTATATTATTTAGTATGCACGTTTACAAGCTATACTAGTTTTTCATTGTATCCGTAGTACTATACAGCTTCTAAAGGATTGCATGGAGTAATCCTCTTCGATGTGGCACATACACAAGTACAGTAACCTTTCTGAGAGTGAACATTTTTACATCAACGTTTTTAATAAAAGACGCAACCTGAAAAGGGCACATGAAGACATTTAAAAACATTCTTGAAATCAGACATGAAAAAAATACCACCTCTGTAGCAATAAATGCTGGCTGAAACACGGTGTGATATCCTTGCATCACTTCCTAGCCAACCCCCCCACCCCCCAATTATGAGGGCAGTGCTACTTATTCATTAAAACAGAAGGGCTTAGCTTCCAGTTTCACAATGGTAGTTTGTTAAAAAGGAAGGGCTCAGCTAGTGTCCTTATAGGAGTGTTTAATGAGCTGATATGTCTATAATCTGAGAAGAGAAAGGTACCAAATGTACCTGTAATGTCATATGAGTGAGTTATTTGCCATTTTTAACTGCAGCGTTGGTACGTCAAAGCAGAATCAAGGAGATGACATCCACTTAGCAGAAGGGCATTTATATGAAAAGCAATCCTGAAATATAATTGGTAATAAAAAAAATCTATTAATGTCTTATAATATGTTAACAGGATCTTAGCACTGAGTTGCTGAATGATGTAAGTAGAAGGTGATAATGAAGGAGTCAGAGGTTAGAATGTTATTAGCAGCTATACACACGGATATGGACACTCCCCAAAAAAAGTCTGACTGCTTACCACAAACCTACACATGCTGACTCAGGGTGAGAAGTCAATACTGTGTCATGTCATGGGCAATTTTTAAGGATATTTCCTATTTTATTCTCTACTTGCTGCAGCAATAGAACTGGAAATTTTAGCTCATGCTGCAGTTTTTGGTGGCAGCAAAATACATTTCTGAAATATTCACTAAAGAGAATATGATGAGAAACCCTGAATCCTAATTTACTAAGGAGTTTCTCATGACTTCTCATTTTGCCTTTGGCCATGAAAATCATCCAAGAATAAGATGGCTACTTTGATGCTTCCTATTCTATATATTTCTACTATAATTCTTTTAAAAATAAATTGTATCCCTTGCCCGGTCATGCGAAGCTCCTATCAATTGGCACAGAGTTAATAAGAAGCACTAACTCAGTGTACAGGGAGTTAACTCTCAAGTGGCTGTGATACTTTAGTGAGCTCTGTGGTATCTGTAAGTGCCAGGATGATGTCCAGCAAAAGTCAGTGTTGCCACCATCTTTATCCATAATAGCCTGAAAACTAAAGCAGATGGCCACAGGTGGTACATTCACCCCTTAACAGCTGCCAGTTACACCCTGGGCTACACTGAAATCAGGATCACTGACAACCCTTGATTAAAACCAGAGTGCAGAGGAAGGGTTACTGCTGCTTTTTGAACTCACCATACACATTTTAATTGAGGAAAGAACACACTTCTCTGTTTTCTGGGTTTGTCTTGACCTTTCCAACTCTTTTCTGACAACGTCTAGGACAGAACTAAATGAAGCCTCACAAATGGCAGGCTGAATTTGCCCTTTTGCCACCAGGAGAATCCTTCTGGTTTAACGGTCAAAAATTAATGCCCTAGACTGGAAACAATTGTCACAATTGCAGTCAAGAACAAAAAACTCGTTCTTTGCCAAAGTTGCTGTCTAGTAAAGATGGTTAATAAAAACAAGCACAGCAACATTACTGGTTTCCTCAAACTACACTTTAGAGTTCTTTTGAGACACTCTTGCTTCTTGTCAGATTGGGACAGAAGGCTTAATTGTGGGGAACATATTGCAAAAATAATCCACTTCACTTTCAGTAAACCACTAAAGCAGTCAGCCATAAATGAATGCTTTTTGAAATGTTGTCATATTTGTAGTAACAAGCAATATATTTAAGTAGCAGAGGAGTCATAAAGGAAGCTCAGTATTAAGAGTTTTGAAGCAGAAACTAAATTAGGCTTAACTAAATTATTTCCTCCCATGATTTTTACATGACTCCCCACGACTGCCTCTTTTGTCCAAGGAATGCATCTCATTCTCAGGATTATATGAATTCACCTACATAATCAAAATCTTCCAAAGACAGTTCAGGAATGATATCAAATTGCATCACAAACAGTGAAAACTTTGACTGTATTTCCTAGTCCTTCAGAGAAAAACTCTGAATATGTATGACCAGAAAGGCTTTTTCCATCCATGTAATCCAGCTGGTGAAGATTTGAAAGTTCAAGAGTTCGTTTTGAGTGCCAGGTGAATTTTCCTTTAGGTAAAAGAAAAGGAGGAATTGTATCTGGATGCAGGCAAATTAATTCAGAAGTTACTGCTATTGTGCTCTATTGTGTAATAGATTTAATTAACTCTACAGTTTTCTGTCATAGACCTGTACTTTTGGACAGCCTTTTTCTCTTTTTTCTTTCCACCCCAAATTTCATCACAGTCACTTTGTACTAATTTGTTGTCCCTCTGTTCTGCTAATGCATATCATTATAAACTCTGTTGGGCTAAACAAGTCTCTTTTCCCCTCATCATCACAGTGTCATACTCTGCAACAGTTCTCGTTTGAGTGTATTTTTCTTAAGCACGACTGACTACAATTATACTGAGAATCCAGACTTCTATTTTAATTTAGTTTCCCTAATTAAAGTTTAACTGGCTCAATAAATCTAATCTTCTACAAGGTAATAATTTGAAGTCCTCCAAAATTTAGAAAATGCAGCCTGAGAAGCAAATCTTAAAGATACTTTCTTCAGGAAACTCCAAGAATTTGCTCTGTGCTATCTCAAAAGTTGAGATTAGCAGAAGTTGTTATTAAGGGTGAGGCAGTGAAGAGTATCTTCATTGTTTTAGACAAATTGACTGGAGTAGATAGAGTTGAAGAACGAAAGGAAGGAAAAGAAGTGTTGGGGGGAAATAATTTTCCTTTCCCTCTTTTACATAGCCTCAGAATTTTCCAACTCAAAGCTGATGGTGTTAGTCCTTGTGCTCCAACTTGCGTTTGGGCTTTCCTGGGTTGGATGCCCACCCTTGTGGGTTTTGCTGGAATAGCATTGGTTCATAAAACAGAAATTCATCGGATATGAATGTGTCTCTTGCAGTGTATGGTCCCTGTTGAACTAAGTTGTGTGCTCAGTAAGTGCCTGATGGTGTGCAAAGGTGCCTGGAGACGATAAACGCAGCACTTGAACAGATATTGACAAAGTCAATCTGAGTCAGTCACTGAGAGAGTCTTCTCTGAAAAATATACTGCACTGGGCTCAGAACAATAGTGGCAGTGCCTATATCTTAGGAAAGGCATGTGAACCACTAGCTTGTATTGTACTCCCGGTGCTAAATGACTGAGTACTTCATATTTCATCATTCAGCAATGCTCATGACTTGTCACTTCCCAGTGCAGAGGCCTGATTTCAGTGAGAGAGTAGGTAAGGAAAATTCTTCCTTCTTCAGAGCCCCAAGAAAGAGCCTCACTCCTTGAAGAATTGAGACTCATGTTTTTGAAAACTGGTAATTACTGGGTAACAGCTGGTGAAAAAAGCCATCTTATTAAATTTCTTGATAAATTTAACTGCTTTCTTTCATGTTTCATTGTTGTCGCCAGCTTTTGTACCCAAATCACAGTCCAATTTCTGCTGGTTTCTTCTCTTGAAATAATTTTCCAGAAAGAGCCTTTTTGCCCACATTTTCTTTCCTTTTCCTACTTTTGAAGGACTGTAGTTTATGAAGACCATTACTCTGTGGCTCCCTAGATTGCTTGCAGGAACAAGGCAAAACTGTCCAAATAGACTAGAAGGTCCACATTCCCTCTTTTGAGTTTGAAAGAAATTGTTTTTTGCTCTGTTTTTCACCTTAATTTTTTAAAACTGAAGAAATAAAATGGAGAAGGGAAATTTAGATTATGCTGGTGTCACATGCTGTTGCTTCCTACATGAGGAAGAAAGGGGAAACCTTGCTCTTTCAGAAATGCTGGAGGAATCATGCCTATAACTTGCTCTCCCTGTTTTTTTTCACTGAAGGTGTAACCACATGATATAGGTATAAAGACCAACATAGCTTCAGCAAATTAATAGGCTTAATTGAAATGTGTCCTGGAGTAGGGCTCGAATTGCCCACCCTGAGCTGGTCAAAACTGAAACTAAGCTTACTCAGGGAGATAATGAATGGGGTGATGTGGAACTTAAATTACCCATTCTATCCTCTGGTGGAAACAAAGACACACAGCTAGTCAAAAAGCTAAAATGGTAACAAGTCAGCAGATGGCTTTTCAAGTTGCCACACAGCAATGTCTCCAGAAAAGTCATCAAACACAAAAAGGCTGTGGGAAAGTCTCTGTGTTCAACAAATAGATATAACATGGATATATTTAGTGAAAAACCACGTTTAACAGAGTGAAGGTAAGTTTGCCCCAGCAAAATCATACTGTGAAAGATATGAAGATGTGGCCATTTATCAAGAGTTGTGGTCCAGCCTGGAACATGTTGAACTGAGGCAATGAAACAGTTACCACCATGGGAAGGGGACTAAGACAAGGAAGGTGAGGTGGACCAGGACAGGAAACTTGTTAGCTACATGCCTATCACATGCTCCCTCAGGAGAGCAAAATATGCAGCATTACAGCTTCAGCATTCCTATCTTGTAGGAGATCTTCCTGCACAAGGGGCTAAGAATTTGGAAGACTGTAAGTCCTAAAAATCCGCCGTAACATTTTTAAGAAGTGCAATTGATTCAGAAACTGCCTTTTCATGTTCCCCCTCCCTTGTGAAACTCCAAGTACTGTGTTTCTTTTGAGAAGCAGCTTAAACCTGAACTCCCTCTGCTGCTTGTCTACAGCAGTCTGTCGTTTTCCAGTGACTGACATATTAATAAACTATTTAAAGTTGTTCTCCAAAGGACAGTAATGAAATGATTGTTTGCTGTATACCTATTATTTGTTTGAGTATATTCCTCTGTGAATGTCAACATTCTATATCACTTAAATAGTTACAAATTCAAGTAATAGGTTTTTGCTACTTCAGTCCACATCAGACACTTTAATGTTTTTTGCTGCCATTATGTGGAAAAAAACATTCTTGTTTGAATGAAGCTTAAATTTTGTCATTTTGTGTAAGTGAACAGACCATATTACGTGTTGATATGCCCAAAAATATCATGGGAAGATGTCATGCTGTCATTCTCCTGCACTGTTCTAAAACTGTAAATAGAATAACTTGACTAAATTACAAGAAAGAATAAAATTCTGTAACTATTTGTTCTAATAGAATAAATTTGAAATGGAAAGCACTAATTATTAACAGCAAGCAATTTCCTCCTTTAATATATTACTAGACAGTTTTTTCATTCTTTCTCTTCTCTTTGGGTTTACTGAAATGAAAACAAATATTACACTTTTATAGGTGCACCTGTGTAAGTATTAATATCAGGAAAATGTACTGTAAATAAGATGCTCTTCTAGAAGGAAACAAAACTTAACTTTTACAGCCAATCTTAATACCAGTTTTTCCAGACTGCTGTTTTTGCAGCTACATTCATTATTGGCCTGTTAGTTTGGTGTTACCTAACACTGAATTAAGTTATGGGATGAATTTTCCTAAGGGCTATCACAGGTCAGGTGAAGAACACAATTGGGAAAAGCCAGCATGGATTAATCGCGGGCAAATCGTGCTTGACAAATGTGATCATCTTCTAGGACAAATAACTTTCTCAACTGCTGTTGGGTAAGAGTGGACAATGCCTACCTGGATTTCCCCAAGGCTTTCAATACAGGAACCATAAACCAGGAGTGAAGCATAGACTGGGATCTACCTGGCTGGGGAGCAGCTCTGTGGGAAGGGACCTAGAGGCCCTTGTGGACTGCAAGCTCAGTATGAGTGAAGAGTGTACCCTGCAGCAGAGAAACCCAACAGGATGCTGGGTTGCATTAATAAGGATATCACCAAGAGACAAAGACCTTATCCCACTCAGCAACTATCAGGCCTCACAGAATTAATTTTGGTCTCTGTGGTGCTAAAAAGGTGTGGGCTGGCTGGAGATGGTCCAAGGGCCACAAATATGATCAGTGGACTAGAAAGTCTGCCATATGAGGAAAGGCTGAGAAAACAGGGTTTGTTCAGCCTGAGAAAAGGCTTAAGGGAGACCTAATCACTACATTCCAGTATTTAAAGGATATCTGTAAAGTAGATGGAGATTCAAGTAGAGTCACATGAAAAAGAGGAAGAGTATTGGGCACAATTTAATATTATCTAGAACATGCTTTTGCCAAGAAAAATTGAACCAGAAAATGTTTGAGGCCCCTTCCAACCTGGGATTCTATGATTCTATGAATGATATTCTTCACATAATATTTAATGAAAATATGACAACTTTAATTAGAAAGTACTTTGTTATTATGCATGTAAGTTTGTTGTGCCTTTTAGTTATTTTGTGTTTAGAAGAATTTACTATTTTCACTTTATTTTTTATGCTAACACAGCTCTATAACAACATTCTGTACAAACTGGCCAAATTATTTATGCTTGCAAATTCTGATTTAAAAAAATAGATAGTATTTTACATGGCTTGCAAAAAATGTGAATTTGTTTATATTGATGACAGCTGTGAGACTGGTTAAGTGCTTTTTCCAATTACTAGAATTTCCTTGGACAGCCTTTTATATTTGTTGTAATTTTGTCCTGCTTCTGCTTAAGAAGGAGCAGGGGTATTTCCCTCTCTTTCCATCCACAAAACATCCTCCTCTGGGATCTTTCCTTCCCCTTTCTCTCTTTTTTCAGCATCTAGATCTCTGATCCCCATTGTAGGAAATACTACCTGTCAGACTGCATAGGCACCAGCCTATGCTTGTCATTTCTCAGGAAAAAAACCTGCTGATGGGTAATGCACCTTTTAGCGGAACTTCTATTTGATTGGTAGCCCTGCTGGGAAAGTTTCCCAAATGCAACACAGCACCAAATCTTCTCTACTGCTCTACAAGATACAGATGCTGAGTGAAACATTGCTGTGCCTTAGTACCAAACATAGAATATGTGTGATAGGAGAACATAAATGTGAACAACTGCACTTGTCACAGGAAATGTGAGACTTGATATGCCTGTAACATGCTCCAGAAACCAGTGCAGAAAATATTAGTGGAGTTTGCAAATTAACACATTGACCTTGGTGCTTATATGGTTTCCCACACCTTCCACTCTCTGAAACATTGTGTTTTGCATGAACTTGATCTTTCAGGGAGGACTTATCTTCGTTTGTAAAAATCTTTGACCTAATATCATTGTTCTCTAATGATAATAATTAATAATATGAATATTAATGTAGAAATGACATAAATGTTTCTGACTGCCCTGACTTAATCTCATAATGCCTTTGTTTCCTATTTCTGTCATGCATGACCAAAACCACTGCTAGTTACTGACTTCTTTCTTAGTCAGTTTTTTGCCATCATGCTGCTTAAATAGTTATCTTGAAATTCTGCTATTAAAAATGTGGAAAAGTAACTATATTTTAGTACTGCAGTGGTCTCTCCCTTGCCAGACTCCCAAAATTTTAGCTATATGAAAAGCCTATACGACTGAAATTACTCAGTATCTTATTCACCAACATATGGCTCTTCTTGAGTCACAAAAAGGATAGCCAAGACCTCTACTTACAAATATCACATTATAACAAACTGGTAGAAATGGTGTCACTGGAAATGCAGTCATGTTGCCTAATTTAAGCAGTGGTATATGGGTCTCCCAAGCAATGCCATTTAAAATTTAAAAATAATACATAAATGGTTTCATTTTCTTTTATGAGAGAAAGGATACTACCTTGAGGATATCTGGTCAAGGACTTTTTCAATACAGAAGGGGATAATAAGAAAAGGAAGAAGCCATAAAAAGACACAAACTTGAGAGATGAAAATAAGGGAGGCAACGAGCAGAACACACCTCCTCAGACACAGTAATTGATCGACCATTATATTAATCCTTTCTTAACTATCTCTCTGTGTCATCTCACTCTCTACCACATGTGTCCTGCAAAGACTAGGTGCCAATTACTGGAGTGGTCACTGTGAGCAGATTTGGTGCCAGCTGGAGCCAGACTGGGGGTGTGGGTGCCCCACAGCCTGTGGTGTCAACTACTGGATCCTCAGTGGGACCTCAGTGTCAGCTGCCTCAGTGGGTGGGGTTCCTCTGCCTCTCTCCACTGTGTTCAGAAAAAACCCAGCTACTGGGGGTCACCAATGTAAATGAGGTCGCTGAGGGGCTCAGTGCTGGCAGCTGGAGTGGGAAAGCTCATGTGTCTGCATCATTCATAGACTGGGATGGGTGTGGTGTGACTGTGTCATTCTCCAGCAAGCCTCAGGCTGGAGCTGCCAGCAATCACGACAGCCTGGGTTTAGGCAGGGCTTCAGGCTGATGGGGGGTTCTCTGCAGGTATTCAGGAGACCTGAAAATCTGTTTGTATGTGTAACTCTAGAGAGCACCCTGTGCATGCCTTTGTGTGTGTGCGTGTGCCTGGGATATGTGCTCATCTTCACTACCCGTTGAGCCTGAAAACCTGGGTGAAATCCTGGGTCAACAGGCATACCAGGCTGGGGTCCAGTGGTCAAGCAAGAAAGAGTCCTGGTCCACAGTTGCTGGAGGGAGTAGTTGCTCCTAACATTCCTTAATAAGAACCACAAAAAAAGCTTCAAAATAAGGTGAAAATATAGGACCATTCCAGCTTGGAAAAGGTATATTGTGGAGGATTATAAACCCATGCATGGTTTAGAGAAGGTGAATGGGAGGTGATAACTCCATCATGTAAGAAGCAAGATGCTTGGTGAAGATGGGTGTCTGCCCTCACCTCTTTCATATAATTAATGATGAAATTATTGCATTTGTTGTCACAAGAATCTGTGGAGGCCAGGAGTAAAAAATGGATTCAAAGACAGGTTAGACAAGCTCATGGAAGGCAGTTCCACTGGTAGGTATTAAATGTGATGGACAGATGCAATGTCCAGCTCATGAAATCCCTAAACACTCATTGCTGGAAGCTGTGAGCCTATGCTTGGATACTATTCCTACTCTTCCTCATATAATCTTTCCCAAAGCATCTATTGGCAAACTACTATTGGAAGCAGGACTGACCTAGTTTGGCAATTTTTATGCCCTGTGTTACTAAGGCCTGACCATTAATCTTGACTTGCCCTGAGAACTGCTATAAAATCTTCAAATACAGTCCTCCAGCACTGAAAACAGATGTGTCCTCCAGGTCTTTTGTGAGGGAATAATGTTTACCTGGCTTGTGACATCCTGTGTCACAACACATCTTTCTTCACCATGTGCTGTATGTAATGTTGAATACATTCCTTTAAAGGCAGTGATTTAGGAGAAGAGAGGCAGGCTGCCTTTTTGCTTTGTTGGGTGGAGTCCTTTCAAGGTAGAAGACAAGGCCTTTATCTGGGCAGATAGAGGGTATGGAGAACAGCAGAGGGGGCTGGCAGAGAGAAAGAATGCATGCTCACTCTGCAGGATGCTCCAGTGACAGCCAGACTGGAAGGTTACTGAAAAGCAAGGTAGACTGAAGCATAGCTGTAATGGAAAGTAGCTTTTCTTTTCCATGGATCAGAGGAAGATCCTAGAAACATGGAATGTTTTGGGTTGGAAGGAACCTCTAAGGGTCACCTAGTCCAAACCTCTGCAATGAACAGGGACATCTTCAGCTAAAACAGGTTGCTCAGAGCCCTCTCCAGCCTGGCTTTGAATGTTACCAGGGGTTGGTCAATGTACTGTAGAAAGCTTTTGCAAATTGCTGGACTGAGAACAAAACAGATCTAGGAAGTACACAAGACTAAAGAGATTTAGGTGGTGGGGTTTGGTTGGTTGGTTGGTTGGTTGTTTTCCCTCACTTAACAGATCAGTGTTTCTACTTTAAATGTTAGATTTTTCTAATTTGAGTTCAAGTAAAATGCATCTTTTAAGATTGAGATTTGTGAGACCTAAGTGTGTTTACTATAACATGTAGGAAATTCATCTTGAAGGTTCCATCAGAGTCCTCTCACATGGTCCATTGTCATTTGGATATTATAAAAAAGATTTCCTGAAAGGAGCAAGCCTCATAGTGAATATGAGATTTATTAAAACTGCTGTTGTCTGATCTAATTTTCCTTTCCACTGGCCTGAGCTTCATCCACAATACTACCTTTTTTATAGTAAATGACTGTTCAAGATACATTACTGTTAAACTATGAATGACAGGCTCTTGGTGGTGGCATAATATCATTTAGCTCAGCTTGGTAGGTAAATTCTAACATAACGTTTCTTCAGAGACAAAACCCAACTTGTTTTTGCCTTTGTAGTCTTAATTTCTAGCAAGAGTGGGACTAGAAATATATCTCTTTTGTACTGAGTAGTGACTTAAAGTAGGAAAAATATCTCTAGAAGGTAGATTTTGGAAAAGGAAGATAAAGGTAATATGCTCATGCATCAGTTGAATACTGTCTGCAATTACAGCAAATCGTTCTCATACTAGAAAGTCAGTTTAGATTAGGAGACCTTTTCTTTGATTAGTCTGCATGTATATGAAATGTAGGAACAGTCAGTCAAAGGATAATCACAGCAGCAGGGAGGGAGGTGTGAGAGAAAACAGCAGCTACAAACAGAACAAGCCTGCATCAATGGAGGAATGATACTTTGGAAAAGACAGAGTTCTGGACAGAAAGTCCCACATACATTTTTAAAACAAAGGAAGCAAAAACTCCATCAATTTCCAGAACTGACTATTGAAAATAAAGAAGAGGAGAGGATAAAAGCAAGTTATTGTGGCAGGGACAATGCTGCTGTTGTGGGAAAGGCTGATAGCAGTGCATATTGGAATGAGAGTGGAGAGAAAGGGAGCTTACTTTGATTTTCATTTATTTTAATCTGAAACCTGGAAGTAGAATAATGAATGAATGCATTAGAGAACTAAGCATTCTGGCATATCTAACTGCTCTGAAACCTCCTACTCTGTAATTCCCTAATTAGAAAGAGGCTCAATTGTGGAAAACTACATAAAGGTGTAAAGCTAAACCTGGGGAACTGACTCCAAGTAGATTTTTGAACTGCTCAGTGAAAGGATTAGGGCAATGATAGCCAGGAGTGGAGATCCCTGGGTCTCTTGAAAGAAACCTTGGATTCAGAGCAGGGAAAGACGGTGATAATATCATTACTGCAGTTTTTCATGAAAGGAACAAAGAGGAATACTATTGCCAGGATTATGGGGTATAAACTCTCTTTAATTTTATTCTCCCATTATAGCAGCAACTTCATAAGGAATAGAGGAAATTGATGTAATAACTGAGACAATGGCGCTTTTTTACTGGAATTCTGTAGCTGCAGGCTGACTTGACAGATCCAAAGACTCCTGAAATATGAATAAGGCAAGAGAATGCTTCTGGCCTTTGTGCTGTTTTCATATGGCTCTTGATCTGCATTTTAAGAGCCCTACTGAGAAGCTGAACCGTGTGCATTTGCTGACTGTCCATTAACTTGGGAATATTTGCATAGAGCTCTGCTGTGTGGTCCATACACATCCTGTAGCCTCCTGGGTGAGGAAAAAATCTTTATAGAGGAAGTAATTTAAATCTGTCAGAAAATAAGCTACTAATTAATGGATAGAGGCAGGAAAATGAATAGAAACACAAGTGGGCTTATTTTCATTTAGTGGTAAAGATAACCTTTTCTGAGATATGATGGCTTGTTTATCATGGAAAATTTTTGGATCAAAATTCAACATCTTTCTAAAGGTAAAGGCTCCAGCTATAAAGATACAGGCACCAGCTTGCCTGGGGTTTCTGATTCGATGCAGGAAAGGATGGGTGGAATTCAGTGACATATATTATGCAGGCCAGATTATGTCAGCCCATTAATGCCTGTTGGCTTTAATACCCTTGAATCTATAGAACTTTGTGCACTAGAGTAGCTAACAATGCTGACATTTTAAATTGTCATCTTCAGATTTCAGAGCTGGAAAAAATGGAGCAGTTCATCTGTGTGTTTGCTGTTTTCTTAGCAAGCATGAAGGTCAGAAACTTTTCTTCTCAAATATAAAACTTTTCATTGTATAGCAAAAAGTCCTTGTTCTACGACGAGGGAGGAATTTTTACCCTGGTACTGTTAAGTCTGATATGATGTAAAAATTCATCCTTTTTTTGGGTGGGAAAAGACTTTTCTGAGAGTATTGCTTGTCAGTTGTAAAAAAGTCAATTAAGCCTGTAGTGACTCTGGTCTATTAGGGTTTTGTAGCAAGTTAAGTCCATCTTGCAATGTGATAAGCTGTTGAATGCGGCTCCAAATTGGTTAAGGATCTGTGTAACTGTGGGGCTCCTACCCAAAATGCATGTGGCCCTGGGCAGTGGTAATTTCCTGATTGATGAATCATTGGAAGGAAATAAAGACACCATTGGAGATCAAATCATTCCAGCCAACTTCATTGTGAACATGTCTAATGAGGGCTTGGTAGTTAGAAACAGAGAGGAGTGCTCCAACATGTCAATCCTTTGTGTATGGAGGGCAGCAGAAACCAGAGTGCCTTAGCCAGGCCAGCAGGGTGGGCTGGGTAAGGCTGTGCTTCTCAAATGTGGCACCTAAACAACAGAGGGAGCAGAGGGAGCATAGAATCAAATTCAAAAAAGGAATGTGAACTTCAATTGATTCTCCATTGGAAAACCCCCTCATACACATCAGTTTAAATCAACTAAATAATATCTTTTCAAAATTATAGAGACTTTACATTACCCTAAAAACAATATACAACATGCCCTCTCAAAGTGTGTTCTCTTGTGCCTCTTTGTACAGGTATGAAAATCATTGTGCTTGTTTTGGAGCCCTTGTGTCCATTTGAACGTAGCTGACCATGATTGAAAGTGATTGAATTAGTGTGGCTTAATGAGTCAGCTGAGCCTATGCAGCTGATAGTGAGCCTGTTGTTACCGACACCTGCTGGGCTCATAAAATAAAACCTGGTAAGTTTAGACATAATTTTTGTGGACATGATTAGGACTAGAGGAGAAAGGAAAGATTGAAATGTGCTTAACATGTTAGAAATTTGTTTGACTTTGGCATTTTATTGCATGTATTTTTCTTCAATATTTAGGACAATTGTCATAAAATATTCCTTTATGTATTTAAGGAATAAATATTCCTTATTTAGAGTATGAATGTTTAGTTGTTATTGTAGTATAACAAACTCCTGCCAACTTTCTTTGCATCCTGAACTGCAATGAAAATTTGAAGGGATTCAACCATGCAGTGCATTTGGTGTAAATGTCTCAACTTTATCTCAAAGATTTTCAGAAAAATGTTTTTGGTTAGTTTCTAAACATAAAACATCTGAATTTACATCGAGCTGCAAGTGCAATGATTGCACAATATTATTAATTCTCTTAGAACACTTAATGAAATGCATATTTTATAATTTTAATGTTCCTGAACAGTATTTTCTTATCTGAAACTCTCACTTAATTCAGTAGACATATAGTTTTATTATTCAAATATAATTTCTGACATATTTCTTGAATAATTTTATGAAATAATTTCCAAATGAAATTTTGCATGAAGAATTTCCTTTCAGGAAAGGGAATGAAATCTTGCAATTTCAATGAAGATTAACTGGGCAAGCTTCGGTCCTTTCCCTGCCCTTCTGGGCATCCCATTCACTTTTATTGTTTTCACTCAGTTTGGAAAATTTTCCCTCTTCATTTTAAGACTTCATGTCGGTAGTTTCTTCTCCTCTCTCTTTCTTTACATTTCTTCCCTGATTTCAGGATTTGAATTGGAGTAATTTTGGCCAGTTTTGCTCCTTTGCCCCTCATTCCCTCTCTGTTCGTTAGGTTGTCATCACACCATTTTGTACTTTGTTCTCCGATTTCAAGGTTTCATTGCCTTTCCTGAAAGGAAAATCTTGATGCAAGATTTCATTCATGAAATGGCAAGAAACAGAAACATTGTAACAAAAGCATGTTCTGTAAGTTTTACTAACGCAAGATATTATGAAAAATTGAAATAATAGGGGGTTTCTGAAATTGGGCTGATAGATTTGCCTATGGATAATTTTATAAAAAAATAAAAATGATTTTTTTTCTGTGGAAAGATCAATTTTGGATCAGCATGATGAGTTTGTGATCTTTTTGTCAAGTCAGCCTGTAGTCTGTAGTATGGATGTCTGTGCTTGGATGTAAAATGGTGTTGCAAAAATTACAAAAGAGGTGAAGTTTCACATCTAAAGAAAACCAAACCAAAGCAGCTTTTAAGGGTAATATTTTTCAAGATACATATCAGGAGCCAAAGACTCAGGCTACTTAAATTACTTTTTAGACCAAGTAAACTGAAGACCTTTGAACTCACAGGGCGTTACTAGCTATTTGCAAATCTAGTACTTTTGCTAGACATTCAGTTACTTCCATTTCCTTCTCTCAGGGTTTTCTGCTTGGCTGCCTTTCCTTGCTTTGTTTTTCCAAAGGCTGTGGAGAAATTGCTCAGTGCAGGTGGATTTAGATATGAGGTAACAAACAATTAACATCTTGGCAAAAGTAAGATGGCCTCTTACACTTTGTTTTCTGAACTTCAGAAGGGGTTTCCAACAAAACACAACTTGAAAGATCTCATTCCTTCCAAAAAATCTTTTAAACATTTGCAACCCAACCTACTTATTTTACTTAGTTTGACCTCAATAAGTTCTCAACTCATTTAACTTATTTAGGCATTTTCTTTTAATCAATCTATAGATATTTCATGCTCTAAGTATTTTCTGTTAAATTGTTCTTTCCACACACTCTTATTGCCTTCATGCTTTTGGTTCCCTCAGCTTTTCAGTGTCTATTGGGCTGTGGTTAGAATTTAATACATTAGTCTAAATTCTGCTAACTTTGTAGAATGAAATATTTTTTCTTTCCTATAATTTAAGGTAGTTCTGTACGTGCTGCTCAAAGTCACGCTGTCCTTTCTGGGCAATATGCTATTGTGTAATTCACACTTTACTGTGCTGAAGTAATATTGGTGGTCTAGTTTCTTATGTTTAGAAAAACAACTTTATCTAGTTTCTTCATCTTCTACATATTTAGTAAAATCTAAGGAAATTCTGTACTTCATTTCTGTGCCTTTGCTGTAGAAAGGTCATTTACTACACTTCCCAATTTATTATCATCTGCTAATTTAATTATTGTGCTGTTTAACCTCTTCCTGATTGCTAATGAAGATGAATGTATGACAGTTTTTCCATTTTTAATGCAAATGAAAAATGGTATGTTAAAAGAGTACAAATCCAACATTTACAGATCTTGCAAAAAACCCTCTAGTTCATTTTACAGCTATTTGTTATTATATTATTAGGTTTTTTGCTTGTGTTTTCTTCATTTGGTTTTCTGATGATGACCTATTTGTTTCTGGGACAGGCTGGTTGAACATCAACAGACAGCCCAAAAATACTAGCAAAACTTTTGTAGAACTGAAAATTGCCTCCATGTGTTTGTATTCCCATAACATACTGATTTCATTCAACATAACAGACTTTTAATAAAGCAAGAGTTTAAGTTCAGTTAATATCTGGAACACAGATATTTGTAGGTCACCTACTTAATTTTCTCAACCTACAGTGAAGTTTGCTAGGCAATAACTGTTGGGCTCATGTGTATATTTTTGAACACTGGTTCTCTATTAGCTGTGTGTCAGATTACTCAGCACCTGCACTTTTCTACACATGTCCTCCAATACCTGCTAGTAGGATAGGGTATTCATTTGCTAACTGGGTAACTCATGGATTTGCTAATTGACCACCTTCCTAGTATCTTGTATTCCTGTTCCTTATTTGTCAATATACTTATTTTGCCATTGTGAGTTTTCTCTGGATAAGTAAGTCAAGGAGGATACTTAGAAGGTAGTTCAGCTTTTCTGTGGCAAAGCTTAGTTTTCGATTCCCTTGCCATGACAGTGCCTTTAGAGTATTCGGGCAATGTCAGTCCATGGCACTGTGAGTTCTCTTGCAGTAATAAACCACTGCTCTGGGATGTTTCCTTCACATCTTTGTCCTCTCTCCTGTGAAACCTCCCCCTTGCAGATTTCTTTCACAAGAAAACTAGTGTACTAATTACATGGCAAAAAAAGATGAGAAACAGCTAGCCTAAATTCTCTGTTGGACATAGAATATGAGAAATTAAAGGACTCTGTTCCTAAGCAGCCTGCTGCACACAGTGGACCTAGAGAGGAAGTATAAATGTAAAGAGTTTGCTGTCTTTCTGAGAATCAGGGATATAAAAAGCTGATAAAACATGCTTTGAAGCCATGCTTTTCCAAATTCATTTGGCCCACGCTGAGATTTGAGATAATGCCCATTTCCTGCAAACACTTACCATTCAAGGTTCCTGAGCTGTTGTTCCTGTTATTGTGAAGGGATACAGGTCATTACATATATTTTCTAGGTTTCTGTGTCTAACCTAGGCATTTTTAGTCCTAGGACAGAAAATCAAGCAGATTTTTCACAGTGCTATTCAAAACTGGACTCTATCTAAGATGCTATCTTTAAAAAAAAAAAAATAGTTTTATAATGGACATAAAGTCTAGCAGCTATAGTGAATGGTGTGGGCATTGCACTATACCTCTAGCAAATACTGGATTTTACAACATACCTAGACTCACAGTAAATTAATGAGATTTTAAAAATACAATATAAGATTAGCTCCAAGATTCAGTGCCATAAAGCAGATTCAGCTTATGAAAAAGTATGAGCATTAAGTAGCTGTGGAAAGGCTTTCATTTAAAGTAATCCAGAGAAGAGAAAATGATAGTTGAATCTACAAATGGATTCACATCAGAAACAAAGTGATTAAGTTCTTAATACTGAAAAATCCAGTAACTTCAAAGATAAAGCCTAGAAGGACTGGTTTAATCAAATGTCACATTGATGCTGGCAATAAAGATTGTTATCAAAATGTCTTACAGAGCTTCATTTATGAGGATAAAAGTTATAGAAGATCAGTGAAATCAAGTGTTGAAAGAGGGCATTGTGTCTGCCGCAGGTTGTTCATGGGCATCTCCATTCTTATTAGTACATTTGCTCAGGTCACATTTTATATGGACTATGGGAAGTTAAACAGTGCCTTTCAGTGAGAACAGTATCTGCTGTCTGAGGTTTGTGACTCATTAGGTTTTCAAAGTGAAGCTTGGCCCATTAACACCTAAGACAGATGTCAGGATAACAGACCTGCAGATGCTTTTGAACCTAAGTGGAAAAACACCATTCTATAGTAGGACAGTGCTGTATCATTTTCAAGACTTGTCATTTAATTCACCTGCAATGTTGCAGAGATTAGGGAGTAAAGTTATGGCAGCTTTAATTTTCGAAGTGTATGTTTCTATGTAGATGATTTAACAGAAGCATCATCTATTTTCCAAAAGTATCCTCAATACCAGTTTTTGCAAGTATAGAAGCATTTAATAGAATATGAAAAGCAGGGATTACTTGTATGTTAGAGAAATGTCAATTACACTTCTGTTTGGAATAGTGGGTAAGGATTAAGAGCAGATCTTTCCAAATGCTAAAGTGGGATTGAAAACACAATCTGATAGTCAATTAAAAGAAATTAGGTCATTCTGAGGAACCATCAAGTGCCACTGAAACTACATGCGTGACTGTTCTGTTAAAGCTTCCCCTTCAAACAGCTCACAAGATATGCCTTTTGAACAGACTTGGATATGCTAATAAGCATTTCAGATTAAAAGAGTTTGTCAGCAGTTTTAGAATATTCCCAATTCAATTCATTGAAATGGCTTTCCTAAGATTTAGTGACATGCTTGGTAGCATCTGTCGCAAAGCTTTTCCATAAAGGATCACATAGTGTGGTAGCTTATTCTCTATTTCAAGTGATAAAGAAATACAATAAATATTATGAGGTGGGGCGATTTCACATTCATTTCTGCTGCTGAACACTTCTTCCTACAGAGACAATTACTCTGGTATGCAGCAACAGAAAGTAATGGTCCAGTTCCCCACTTGCTGCAAATTTGCAGAGATTCACTGACTGCAAATTCATTCCAAGTCCAGTGTAGTTCGTAGAATCCTAAAGGTGTGATGCAGTAAGAGGGTCCAGACAGTGAAACATATGACAGTGAACTTATTTTTAAGGTTTTCCCGTAGTATTGTCCATCACAATACCTAGCCTTACATTCACTACTTTCAATAGGTAACCAAGGTAATACCTCAGTTCTCAAAACATTTTGGAATTATATGAAGATGAAAACTATAATTTACCCTTCTCTGCACACAGGTTCAGAATAAAACCTGGAATACAATTACTTTTACAAAGCTTATTCAGTCATTTCAAATTGTAAGGAAAGAATCTAAGTACTGTAAGAACAGTAAAAATACTCATAAAAAGATATGGAAGTGTTGGGGGTTAGATTTGTTTGTTTTTTCTTTTTCTTCTCATTTATAGATTTTTTTCTCATATGTTGCTAGGAAACTAATTACTGGGTACTTTTGGGTACTCAGGCAGACCAAAGGGGGCCAGAGGAGAACCTGGCTACACCTTTTGTCTCTCTGGGAGTGTCTCTTGGAGGGAGACAACACAAGTTTTTTGGGGGCAGGTAAAGGACAGAGCTGGAGGCAGCTTTGCCCCTTCTTGCTCTCTGGGCACTCATCAGAGAGGACATGGCCAGGCTGTTTGCTTGCTGCAGGAGGAGTTCCACTGTCAACAGAAACATCCAGGGTCCTGGAAAGTCTACCATCTCTGTTCGGGTGTCCAGGAATTCTGAGCTCCTCCTGCCCTGTTGGAGCGGAGCCGGCCCTGCCCCGCCACCGCGGCTTTTCTTCTGTGCTGCTCCTTTTGCTACAGAGTGACTCTGCATTTTCACCCCTGCCCTGCTGGGACACCCAGCCCCTGCCTGCCCAGGGACACCCTGCCATTCCCAGCTACCAGCCCATGACATTGCACTGTTTCCAGCTCCGT
>VWYP01029049.1:260946-275264 GCA_013400435.1 Pycnonotus jocosus
AATATATAAATAATATAATGTATTTTATATTTCTAGAAGCTTGCCAATTGATCATAGACACTATAAAGTGAACTGTATGAATGGCAAATGAATGTGGGACCAGAAGTTATGTGCACTTCAATTATCAAACATCAGAGTAAGTAAAGAGTGGTTGACCTCTGCTTGGCTGAAACCTTGGAAAAGTGGTGCCAATTTGATGGTTAATGACATTCTGGTGTAGAGTAGTCTAAAGATAGAGTGTAGCTGGTGAACAGTGAAAGAAATGAGAGAGTGAAGAGCAAACCACTCCTATTCCACTCCTCTGCACACAGGGGAGTGGGAACATGCATTTCTGTCTTTCATCTCTAATCCCCACAGACAGTGCACTGTGCCTGCCTGTGATGGAGTCAAATTTTTTCATACTGTGCAAGTTTGGATTTGTGATTAAAACCACCTGGTGTTTGGCTACTACCAAATAGTACCTGAAGAGTATTGGAGGCTTTTTCTTTTTTCTTCTTTGTTCCCTCTCACCCCAGTGAGTAACTGGTAGTGGGAAAGAAACTGGGAGGATACACAGCTGGAACAGATGGTCCCAACTACTGAATAGATACTCCTCACCATAAAATTTCATGCTCAGCAGTAAAAAGAATAGGAAGAAAAAATGTGGGATTTATCTTATAGATGTTGCTCAGAAACTGTCTGGACATCGATCTGTTTGTTGATTGTGGAGCATTGCTTTTGCATCACTTGTTTTTTTTTCTCCTCCTTTCTTCACTTACTAAACTATCTTTGTCACAACTAATAAGTTTTCTTGCTCTTGTCCTTCCTATTCTCTCCTGGTCTTGCTGGGGGCAGGAAGTGCATTAACAGCTGAGTGAGTGCTTAGCTGCTACCTGGGGTAGCAGAGAGAGAGGAAGTTGAATAATATTAAAAATGTCATTCTGACCTAGTTCCTAATAATGTTGCTAAATGGGAAATGGCTAAAGAAACATGCTAGGGTCCCTCCTCCCTCACCAACAGGTCTTAAACTATTCCACCTTTTTGTCATGCTCTTTGTCTTTACTGCTTTTTCAGCACAGATCTAGTCCTGAAATCTGCAATTGATTCCCTTCATTTGTCTGAGCCCTGTTACAATCAATCTGTGAAAAAATACTGATCTTGAATTTAGATATTTTCATAAAGTTTCTTTGCTATTGGTGAGAACAGACAATCGGGCTTGTGAATGAATGGTCCCTATTGGTCTCAGCAGAGGAGAAATTGGCTTTTACTCTCCTGGTGAGGAGGGGAATGACTGAGTAGCTTTGGTGGGTACCTGGCATCCAGCCAGGTTCAAGCTACCACAAGAGGTATCTGGTGTTAAAGGGAGTGTAGAGTAGGAAAAGGTAAACCAGATTTAGATTATTCACATGGGAAACTTTTCTAAAAATCAAATTGTAAAGCACATGCCCAAGTGTGATGTTACCCTGTCCAAAGATTGGTCTGAAGAGTAGACATGGACATGTTATGTGAGTAACATAGACATGTTATGTGAGGGCTTTGCTTGTTTACTTTGCACTTTTTTAGGGATTTGCATTCAGACTTCCAAAGATGGATTTTTCATTGCAAGTGGTGGATACCAGAAAGTAAATTTTATTTTTTAAATTTAGCACTAGTTTTCATTAGCAGAGTCACTCATATGTCCCATTAAAAGGTGGATTTATTATTCTTAGGTGCTTCTTGTGAGAGGATTTATTTTAGTGTTTTTGGGAACTCAGAATACCCGAGCAGGTGCATTAGAATCCAATCCAGAAGCAGGTAAAGTGCTTTCAAATATGTTATTTATGTTTCTGTGTTTCCCTCTGTCTGTTTCTGCTCTTTCCAACTCCTGTAGCTCAAATTGTAATTTTTTTGCTCACTTTGAACAGTGCTTGACACTCTACTTGATGTTTGTTGGCCTGCTCAAGGTACAGGCCTTCATTGTGAGCTGAGTTCTCATAGTACTTCCCTCTGTGTTGCAAGAGAGATTTTATTTATTAGGTTTTTGTGCGCCCCCCCCCTTTTTTTTAATAGACTAACAGGTATAATCTATACATGAAAAGTGCTAAAAATAGCATTTTTCTGCTTTCTCAGAATGAGGTTTGTGTAACAAAGTAAGTGGAACATTTGAAAGTGCTGACCTTTAATATGAAACATATTCCAGCTGTAACAGAGGACTAGTGTGCCCTTCAACATGAATCTTTGTCACCACCATGTAGACATATCTTCCTGTGAACACCAAATTGTTATGTACAAGCTCACCTTGAAACGTGCAGAGTGCCTTTGCTCCTGAGTTAATTCTGTAAGCTGCCCTGTGGTTTCTGAGATGTGGTCTGAACTCTAATCTGCTTATTTCTCCTTTATGCAAACTGTTTCTAACTGCCCCTGATTATTTTCATTTCCTGTAACTTTTTCCATCCTGACAAACTGAGGATGTCCAACCCACATGTTCTTAACTGAACTGAGAAATAAGTCAGTCAACCTTTGGTATGGATCCTGTGGATCCCTAACCTTTGAAGTAAATAGGAAGGACCTGCACCTATGTTAAAAGGTGCTTTCAACTGAAAGAATTAGAATCGCTTCTCTGAAGGGACGAGGGGTTAATCATTGTGTGAGATTAAAATTAGAGATTAAGACACTTAAAATTATGGGTATGTAGGTCAGTGAGGTCCAGTGAGAATTCTGCTATGGCAAACAAACCCCCAGTCAAGCCAACCAGTGGAGTCAAGAGAGCTCATTAGGTCACCATATTCTAAATAAGAACTTTATGATGAGCTGAAGTGTTCCACTTGTTGTGTCCATTAAAGTGGGAGTTTAGACATTAATTTTGTAGACATTATCATGCGTATCTTTTACTTTGGAGTTATTTCAGCATATAGATATGTTGCCTAGATACAGAGACTTAGTGTCATTAGAGATGGCCCGAGAGAACCAAGGCATCCGCACAGCTCTCTCATGTCATTGTCCCCATGTCCACTGCTTGCTACACTACACTGTAGGTCTCTTTCCCTACACAGCTGGCCATTGAGTAACATTTAGTTTTCAACGTGATTTTCTTTTGTTCTGTTTGTTTTGTATTCACTCTGAATTAGAGCAAATAAGAAAAAAAATTTAATTCCTCCAAATCTTTGAAGTTCTCTTCTCTGCTGTGAAACTGGAGGGATTATTCGGTATCAAGACCAATGTCATGCTGTTTTCTCAGGAAAGTTTGGTGGTCTGAGGAGCCCATGATGCATTCTGCATATTTTGAAATTCTTTGATTTTTTCACAAAGTAATATAGGTGGTATTAGAGCCTCCTGGCTTGGAACATATTTGATAGAGTGTGTATTCAAAAAGTGAAAGTTTGGAGGCTCTTTCTTTATTATTACTTTCTTTATGACAGGGTCAGAGAGCCACCACTTTCACATTACTGGGCTTTGTAGCACAGGTATGGTAAATAGAAACAATGTTGCCTTGAAACCTTTCCTTCTGTGCAAGGGAAATTACTTGCCAATGAGACATTTCGGAAAAGAAATTTTGGGCTTGATGGACAAAATATTTGTATAAAATTATTCTCCTTTGAAGTTATCAAACATCTCTATTTCCACAATAAGACAAATTTTCTCTATTCCAATACTCAGTTGACTGTAATTTTAAGAAAGAATCTAACTTCTGGTTATTGCAGTCAAAACCAGTTATTACAGTGGGAGGAAATTTTAGCAGGCATGTAACATCACATTTGTTTCAAACTATTTTCATGTGTTTATGCAGGCTTTGCAGGTGAGTGCTGATTCTTCATACCTGCTAGAGAAAATAGCTCTAAATAAATTTTAGCCCCTTTTTTTTCCCCCTCTTGTGTAAGCTTGGTATAGTCCAAGAGAAAGATAGGAGACAAGAATGGAAGAGAGTGTGAGGATTTGTGCATCTCAAAGTTTATCTTGCTATGCCAGAATAAATTATTTTCTCTGTGCTGTTAACTTTCAAAGCTTAGTACACTGAGTATTTGCAAGATTAATGCATGGTAAAGTCTTACTGTTGTCATGAGTAAAGCCCATCAGATATTTCAGTCTCAGAAACTTTCTTCATTCCAGAAAAGTGCTGTGGTGGCAGTTCACTATGTCACTTGACTCAGCTCCTGGAATCATCAGTGGTTTTGGTATCAAATATGCTAAACACTACAGCAGATCCCCTTGTGAATAGAAACTGAAAACAAAAATGGTATGAAGATAAAATCCTTGTGCCATTTTCCGATTGAAAATGAATTTCTTTTGTTATTCTTTCTGCTTCTTCCATAATCTTTGCTCCCAGGAGAGTAAATTAAAGTCAGTGGCCTAAATTTCAGAAGTGATTAAGAACTTGAGGATTTACTTTCAGGAGGACCAACTGCTGCTACCCAGAACAGGATGTATTTCTGTAAGAGTACCTCCCTTCCCTTCAGTGTGTGACACTGGCTTTCACTAACATGGAATTCCTTTTGAACTGAACTCTTTTGAGAGCAGGAGTTTTAGTTTCCCATTTTTTGACTACGTTTTCCACCTCAGGATCACTATACAACAAAACCAGACCACTGAGCACACAGAATCACAGATGCACTCAATTAACACAATGTTCAAGAAACTCTCTGATGTTTAAATCCTTGGTTATCCCTTTGCCCTTTTACCATCCCATTTACCCACTTAGAAACACAAATTGTACCACCTATTGTTTCTTTTCCATGGTAGCCCATTACTACAAATGTAGGAATGATTTCTATGCCATTTTTGTCCTCATTCATCCCCAACAGCTGTAATGTTCTAGCATTTGAAAATCCCCCAAATATGTAGTGCCAATCAGTACCACACACTCTGTGCAGATGCCTGACTAGGAGTATGGCATTAATGGTTGACCGTGTTTATCCCAGTTATTCCTTAGGCCCAAGAATTTTACCTGGTACCATGCAGATGAAGGTCCTCACTGGCAGATTCAGCTCAGCAACACAGTCCTGCGTGGCCTCTGCTCAAGT
Organism: Pycnonotus jocosus; assembly: GCA_013400435.1. Lineage (NCBI taxonomy): Eukaryota > Metazoa > Chordata > Aves > Passeriformes > Pycnonotidae > Pycnonotus > Pycnonotus jocosus. Next base: position 265,923 of record VWYP01029049.1, read on the forward strand.
TCTTCCTGCTCAGACAAGACTCCTGGTCTGTGGGAGTACATGGCTGCAGGTGGGAGGGATGAACAAGTGGTAGTGAGAAAGGTCACTTCAGAATTTCTGTGGGGAGATCGCATCAGGGTGACAAAAGAGGAAAAGGCTACAGTAGTGAAAGAGACATATTAGAGAAATACAATCTGGTAACAGAGGGCTGAATCGATTGAAGCTGTTGGTTTAATATTTGGAGATTTCTTTCACCAGCTTAGAACTAATGCATGATTTTCATCAAGAGCAAGAAATTGTAAATGCTTCACTTGCAATTAAACACAATGCTAGTAACAGCACTTGTAGAGCTGGTGTAGCATGTACAACAAGATGCTCTGGGGCACTGGCTTCTAGAAATGTCTGCCAAAGTGCTCTATGTCAGTCAGCACACACCTCAGAGCATGCAGACCACCCATCCACAATAGACTCATTGTGATGCAGGGTAGTCACCATGTCAGAGAAATTACAGAGAACAACAAACAGGTTGTAAAAAAAAAAAAAAAACCAAAAAAAAAAAACCAAAAACTTGTATTTACTGAGTGCCAAGAATAGAGAGTAAACAGTACAGTTCATAGTGAATATTTCTGCTGCCTTTGACAGGTTAGACAAGAGGATGCTTTGCTGTAGCTTCCAAGTCTCTAAAGTCATTTCAGAAGGGAGCCAGAGGAAAGGCAGGGTACCTAGCTGGTTGTAAATTATATTTTCATTTCTTTGGCATATATGTTAGTATATGTCTCAATAAGACAAAAATGCAGGAGCTCCCTAAATTCTTCTAAGATAGAGATAGTAAGACTTTTATGCATAATATAACTAATCTGAATCTGTTTTCAACAGTGTTGTTTGTGACTTAACTCCTTCCTGAGCATAAAATTGTTCTTATCTGAACACACATGATGGATGCGAAAAATGAAAATCTGACAGCTTCCTTTTATCCTCTCTCTGCCTATTCATACTTTTGTCTCCTTTTTAGGGAGCATCTAGTATTTTGTTTTCAAATATTCCAGTTAATTTTCAAAGTAGTTAAAGAAAAGGAGTACTACGGGGTTTCAAAACTATGGTGACAAAAAGAGAGAAGATGATTGTTTTTCCAGCTGATATCTGGCCCTTTATTGGGTTTAGAAATGTTTGCTGCTATGTGCCACTTGACTGACACCACCAAGGAAGCAGTATTTTCTAATTGCCAACTGCCTGTCCTAATTTGTGCTGATGTAAACTACTGCTGCTAATTATCTTATTACAAGAATTTTTTTCTCTCTCTCTCTCCAAATCCCTCCCTAATTAAGACCCTGTTCTTGTTAAAATCCACCCTACATCATTTATTCCCCTTGTTAGAAGCTTGCTATCCTCTCTTCTGCAGTGCTCTTGAATCTTTTTTGTTGATGTTGACAGGATTTTAGGTTATAAGTTGTTTGTGGGCAGAGTGTAGTTTCTGGACTTTTTTTGCTAGTATGCTGTAAATGTAGTTTTCGGGGTTCCTAGGGCTTACAAGCATGTAAGGTTTTCTAAAATATGATTCTATGAATGACAACTATAATAAAATAATCAAATGCAAAATATCTAGTTTTGTATGAACTCAGAATCTATATGGAAAGCCAAATTTCAAGAAGATCACAGAAAAATATATCATGTGTCTTTTAGGAGTTTTACATGCAGATGAAGCATTGGAAATTCAAGAATGATATATATTTACATAAAGAGTAGAGAGATAATTGTGTTATCTTCACTCACAAGAAAATACTAGTTAGAGATCTGCTTGGTATTGAGCAAAACAAAGGTTAGTACTTTGTGGTACTTTCATCACATAAATGTGCAGTGCTTGAAACACAACTTCAGTAGGTTCCTCTGAGAGGATGAGGATGACCCAGCCTGTAGAGTACAATACTATTTGGAAAAGTTAATACAAATTTAAGGTTTCTGTAATTTTGTAGAGAAAACATTATTAAGGCTGTCTCACTGTATAGAGATGGGAAATTAAAAGAACTTTTTTGCCAGTCATTGAAGTGTATATATCTTGAATGTAGAAAGACAATGCATGATGACCACTTCTGTTATTCAGTCTAGGTGTTAAACAGAAGTCCATGTATGATGTGCTTCTACTTTCAAGCACTGTTTCAAGCACAAAATCACAGAACAGTCTGGGTTGGAAGGGACCTTAAGTATTACCTGATTTCAATCCTGCTGCCGTGGACAGGGACACTAGAACAGGAACTTCCACTAGAACCATCCAACTTGGCCTTGAACACTTCCAGGGATGGAGCATCCTGAAGTTCTCTGGGTAACCTGTTTCAGTGTCTCACCATCCTCACAGTAAAGAATTTCTTCTGAACAGCTAACGTAAACCTACTCTATTTCAGTTTAAAGACATTCCCTGTTGTCCTATCACTACATGTCCTTGCAAAAAGGCATTAATATCTCCATTGGAATTATAGGGAACAGGTCACCATTTGCTTTAAAAATCTTAAAATTTAATCACTATTAAACTGAGTGTGTTTTGTTTATGTGGTGAACTTTGAGTAGGGTAGTTTTATGAGTTTATATCTTCTGTTGGAAGACATCAGGAGCTGCCCCCAAGTAGGGCAGAGCCAGTTATCACTGATTCCAAAATGGTAGCATGTCTTTGATAGTATTTAGGAAAGAAAAGAGTAAATATTTCTGTGCAGCAGCTGTTATAGACAGAAACAGACCTGCAGGCACTAAAGTCTGCAGAGTTAGAGAAAAAGGAGAGAGTGCTCCAGGTGTTGGAGCAGAGCTTCCCCTATAGTCTATGGAGGACCCCATGCTACTGCAGCTACGATACAAACTCTTCCCAGAGGACATTGACTGTAACCAGAACTTTCAAAACACAGGTAAATTTGCTTGATGGACCATAGTGTTCTGAAATATGACCTTTTTGCTTATTTAATTTTAAGGGTCAGTAATATTGCTTGGAAACTGTATCTTTCACTGGAGCTCAAGCACCAAGAGCATTATGGTGGTAGCAATTTGAGAAAGTGTTTGGAACACCTCTCTGGAAAGAGGAAACTTGTGTTGCAGAGCTAATGCATATTTCTGGGAAAAAATGAAAAGAAAAAAGAAAATATTATTTGTGTAGAAGTCTACTAGAAGCATAATCTAAGTTTATTTCTTCTTTTCCAGGTAAGTACCTTTTACATAGAAATGGTTTGCCAGCCATAAAATTGATGTCCTTAGACTCAAATGAGTTTAAGCCACCAGTAGGAACAAACAGAGATACAAGAGATACATTACAGGGTAATATATCATAGAATCATAGGATATGCTGAGTCAGAAGGGACCTCAAGGGCCATAAAGACTAACTCCTGGCCCTGTACAGAACACACCAAGAGTCACTTGTGTCTGAGACACTATGTGTCTGAGAGCATCATCAAAATGCTTCTGGAACTCTTTCAGACTTAGTGCTGTGACCACTTCCCTGGGGACCCTGTTCTAGTGCCCAACCACCCTCTGAAATGTGAAAATGTGTTTGTTTTTTTTAACAGCACTTTGAACTTTTGTTCTTTGGGAAAGTTTTTCCAACAAAGAAACTTGAAATGAATTGTTAAACAGTCTCAACTAAGTAAGATGTTTCTTAGTAGAAGTAGTACTAAGCTGTCAGCAGTACCATTCATTTTCGTTGGGGTAGATAACTTCATTGAATAGAGGGAATTTGTATCACTTCCTTGGTACAAAGATTTATTTGAACCTAGTAAGAAAGAATGCTGTCTGAATGGTGTGTTCATCTCATTTTTTAACATATTCTAAAGAGCCTTCAAGAAAATTATCATAAACATATCTTTTTCAACAGAAAAGTTATAAGCATTTTCCCTTCATTTTTGAGCTAGGGTTACTTGATAGTAGGATGAAGAGGTTAGTGTTGCATATTTTGCTTGTGAAACTGGAGAAGTTAATATCAGAAAATATGGCCTTCAGTCTCTTCAGTCAGTTTTGAAGATCTTGATATTTGATGCTATGTTTTTTTTTCACATTAGCATTTTAATATTTTAAAGCCATTTTTAACTCTCCAACCATCTGTAACTAATTTTCTTTGGTTAAAAAAACCTGCTAACATCTGTTTATATGAAATTGCAATTGGGCCATGTAGAATATTACCTCAAACTTAATATTTGGCTAAAAGCTTGAGAATCTGGAATGATATTAAAATTAACTTCCAATTTATTATGCTTAGACATGGGTTTAGAAAAATGTATTGAGTTAAACCTGTCTGTGAAGATACTCTTGAAGACACATTAGTGCCTTTAACTAACTTTAGACTTCTTTGACACTTCTAAATATCAAAACATAGTAATATCCAAAATTATTTTTGGTATTCTAATTAAAAATTATAAAAATTCTAAGAAATTTTCAAAACAAAACCTAAATGAATTATGATTGATCTCTCTAAAAACTCAGGTATATTTTTGTAGTGTCTTAGTAATCTAGGAGAAAAACTCATAAGGCAAAATTTATAGTGAGTGAAAACCAGAACATAATTCTCTTTAGTTCTACAAAATGATTTATTTTGTATGACTGGATTCCTGTTTCAAGGGATAAAACTTTCAAACAAGTGACAGGTCTGTTCTAGTGTACAGAGATTACAAAGTGGAAGTCGTCCATGAGTTTTTATTCCCAAAAGTAACTAAAATATAGAAACAATTCCTTCTCCCTCCTCCACCCCCTGCCCCTCATAATTTAAGTTTGTAACCACAACAAAAATTCTTTAGCAGTGAATTTTCATTTGAGTATTCTCCTGAATTAATACTTCAGGTGACTATGTATATCCTTTCCTACCGGAAAATAGCATATGAAGTGTCAAAAAGTAATTGAAGGAAAAAGCATTTCTGAGTTAAGGAAGAGGGTAAAATCAGGTGTTGCTGGGGATTTTCTTGAATATAAAATGTGCAGTAGATTGTGACTAAGGTGTTGACATTCCTTCTAGTAACATTAGCATTTCTGTTTGTATTGGTGACAGAGGGAGCCTGCTGTGAATACATGGCGTGGATGGAGGTATGAGAAAAGGAAGACTACAGTGTTAAATCTTCAGGTAGAAATTAGGTTAATTACTCCACTTTAACTTTTCCATAGTTTTGGATTTTGTAATGACACTGCTGATTCAGATGTTACAAATGGGTTTTGTCTCATCTTGGCAAAACAGTGATGATATAGTTCTTCATTTTTGCCCTAAATTTAAAAAGGAGTTTGAATTCAGACTATAACTAGTTGATTGACAACTTGTGAATTTACAGTGTGATCAAGCCAGTGCAGTCATCCAAGCATACTTACTCTTGGATTAATAAATATGCTACACTGAAAAACCTTTTCTGCTCATCTACATGGTATATTCACCCATTTGAACATCTGCTGTTTGTTTGTTAATTCAAAAATAAGTTTTTAGTTCATAATTTCACAAAGAACAAGAATACTGACACTAGATGTTTGTTCTTCAACCTTGTAATTGGACCCAGTAGTGATTTCTGTAGCAGTTCTTTCCTAAAATATTAGTGATCAAGCCATCTCTAACTAGACATTCTGTATATTGTTCTTAATTATGAGGGAAGAAGGCAAGAAACTATCCAGAATCTCTCTATGAACTACATTTGTGTAGGCCTTAGTCTCTGAAATTTACTGATTTTTCGTGTCTTCTTCAAAAATATTTCTTCAAAAGTCATCCTATAGGGTGTATTGCAAAGGATTTCACCCTGAGAGGTCCGGGAGCATTGAATCTGCTGTACAGCAGCTGGGATTTGGGAACATCGTNGTGTAGGCCTTAGTCTCTGAAATTTACTGATTTTTCATGTCTTCAAAAATATTTCTTCAAATGTCATCCTATAGGGTGTATTGCAAAGGATTTCACCCTGAGAGGTCCGGGAGCATTGAATCTGCTGTACAGCAGCTGGGATTTGGGAACATCGTACCTATGCTTCTCTCACAGAAGGGGAATTCTGCTGTATTTGGGATCTGGAAGAAGGAAGATAGGATGATAGCAGAACAGATGACAGGTGTCTTGTGAAGGGAGAGAACATCTTCCCTGCTCTGTTCCTTAGCACAGGAAGAGAGACAGGAAGAGAAAGGGATATAATAACTTTCTCTTGAAACATCAAAGTAGTTCAACAGTTCATCCTCCCGGTACTGATCTTATGCACCAGATTTGCTCAAGGCTTAACAAAGTTTAATGTTTAGGCTCAAAATAAGAGGGCTTCTAATCAAAAGCTAAATGGGATTCTGGAAGAGGCCAGGGAACTCAACACAAACAAGACCTTAATTTATGTTGAAATGGAGTTTTGATGGAAGAGACAATACAAGACAGTTGTCCTCACTTGAGGATTGTACCCAAAGCTAATGGAGGAGATCTACATGAGCTGCACTATCATGTTCCACCATGAGCTATGCCCTCCTGTGAAAGCCTCAAGGGAAATGAACTACTGCTCATACATAATAAGTCACTGTTCCAAATCAGTTTCCATGACAGCTCTTCAGTGACTGGGTACAGAAAGTAACTGAATAGCTGCAGAAATGGATTTTTGTAGTGTCCTGCTTGCATACTTTTTGCTTAATATTAAAAGGCATGAATGCTGTGGGATAAAGATTGGTCATAAAAGCAGAAGATATGTAAGTGTATTTAATGGATTTCATTTTACTGTGAGTGAGACAGTCTTGTGAGTCACTGGAATTTGGGACCAGATGTCCATGCAAGCACTTCTGCCTTGATCAGTCTCAGTATAAGCACGTTAAATAAATCTTGAATTGCAGAAGGATAAGGAGGGGGAAATTCAAGCCAGTTTCCCTGGTGAATGACACTTAACACTTAATCCTTAAAGTGCTGATAATGCTTTCTTTTCTTGAGCCCTCCTTAGTATGCTTAAAAATAAAGCAGCAGCATGAAAAATGCTGCCAGATTATTCTGTCTCTCTTAGCATCTTTGGTGTTTTAAAAACAAAATAAATATTTGAATTTACAAGTGCTGATCAGGGATTTTTGTAGTCTTGTTTTTCCAGTCTGAGAAAAATTTTTACTGACATTTAAAAATCCTTTGGAACTCCATCTGAAGTTGCTGTTTGGGCTCTTAAAATTGGTTTGGAAATAGAATCCAAAAATGTTTGGGTTTTCTGTTTAAGTACCAAATAAGATGACTGGAGATTTCCACTGATTATTTTTTCTTGTTTTTCAGATAAGGGTCTCATTCTCTGTATGATGTGATTCAGATCATCCCCTTCCACTGTCTTTTCTCGTTTTTTTCTTTCACTTTCTGTATTTTCTATTTGCATAGTCTGTAATTTAATAATTTATTTTTAATAACAATAAATAATTTATTTTTAATGGCTAATATTGAGAGAGATACAAATACTTGAAGAATTCTACTCACTGATTTTAGTAGTGATCTGGTGTTTTTAAATTGAAGTTTAACTCTAACCTCTAGTATTGCAGAGAACTCTCATGACTCATCTATATTCTTGTTGATGAGTCATATTACCACCTTTCATTGATTTGTATACCATTCTGTAAGCAATTTCAAATATGGACCTATTCTAAATACACTCCTATAAAATATGGATTACTGAGACCGCAAAGGAGAATATGGACGACATTTGCTGTGATGTGGTTATAATAGGAGAGAGGGGAGAGGAAAATAGACATCCTTCATAGGCAGGATTTCTTCCTTGGCAACTGCAAAGATGTCTGTGCCAGGGTTTCTTACTCACCATTAGAGGCGAAAGAACCTGTCTAGTGACCTTGTAGCCTCTTCATTTCAAATGTGCAAAATATTTTTAAGTCTTAACTTTTTGGAAATCTGAGCTAAAGGACTGAGTGCACATGTCTTAAAACACAATAAATACAGGAATCTGCAATGAAAGAAGGCTGAGCTGAATTATGTTTCATTTGCCAGAAACTAGGAGTGTGCATGTGAGCAGTGTAATTCATAATAATGTATTCAGCCACAAGACCTGAGCCCTGGTACTGTGCATTCATATGAAAGGAACAAATTTTCAAGCACTCTGCACTTCCTAGGCATGTCCCACCTTGATATTTGCTATATTACACTCATAATGAAAATATCTAAATATAGTTGTCTTCTCAAAACATAATATTAATGCAAATCATCTACTTTCAAAGTACACCTGATATTATAGATGGAAGGAGACATGGACAGTAGCCTGCTTTACCTGTAATTATTCTTAAAATAAGAGAATATAAAAGGAGATTGTAATTTATCTGCTCAAATCTTGTAGAATCTCAGATGCACTAAAATGTCACTGTGTTTCCACACTGAAATAAATGGGAACATATACCCTTTATAAACTAAGTCCAACTACATGATGAAACCATGTAATGGGGATCTATCATAAAGCTAGAATTTCCATTCACCAAAATTTCTCAGTCACGATAGCAGCTTTTTCATGCACATCAACAAAAACACAGATTTATGGAGTGTTATGCTGATGTGCAGGGTTAAGGAAAAAGGCCCTGCTGCAGTAGTACATATTCTTGAGTACATGGTTTGAGTTAAAAATCCAGGATCTCATTGTGTGCTGAGTCAGAGCCTTAGAAGTCAATAACAGCATCAATCAGCTTCTATAAACTGACACAGTCTAGTTCCCTGCACAGTCCTTCAGACTTAATTAGGCATGAATTGAATTGGATGGTGTCTGTATCCCCAGTACCTCTGCACACTGCTCACTGCACACTCTTCTTGTCATAGGACACCTGCTAGGAGCACACCCAGTGTGGCTGTGCTGGCTCTGGATGGGGAAGAAGTGTCCAGATACAGAGAGATGGAAGGAAGTCGAGGAAAAGATGGACTTTAGCTCGATGGGTTTAGTCGTGGGTCAGGCTCCTATCATACCAAGACCTATTTGTTAATTTTTTGAATCAGGTAGGTGGAATGGGGGTTTGACAAACCTGGCCTACTGGAAGGGGACAGGGGGTTTTGGAACTAGATGATGATTAAGGTCCCTTCCAACCCAAACCATACTGTAATTCTGGGTAAGAAAAATTTCAGATCTGAGAGTGTTTGTATACCCTCATTTATTTCAATATGCTCTTCATATATTAATGCCTAATTTTTAATGTTTCTGAGTGCATATTAAGTATATAAAGTCACATAAAAAATAAATCTTTGTATTTCTTGATATAAGTGAATGTTTCCTCTCCTTGCTGTATGTATGCTTCCTTGGATGTTTGTGAAGCCTCTTTGTCTCTGTGTTATTTATTGTAGGAGATTGTCCATTAAGTCTTCCTAGGTCAATTCAAAAGCTGTTATTTAGACTCCTCATTCCATTAGTGCTTACATCAGTTAAAGTTCCTAGAAGATCATGATGAACAGTTGTC
>VWYP01029049.1:275432-287253 GCA_013400435.1 Pycnonotus jocosus
TTTTTTTTTTTTTTTCTTTTTTTTCATGCTGGAAAAATCTGATGTCTATATAGCTCACCAAAATACCTTGAGTAAAAACCCCCAAAAAACCACAAAGGAAACTTTGAGTGTCTAATTGCATTCACTAGATCTGCTATTCTACCTACTCACACTTATTTGAAAAATCAAAAGTCCTGGTGAGTTCATCTTGTCTTCTGACTAGAAAGCTCTAATTAAAAAAGAAGCCATATAATGAGATTTTGGTGACCAGTCATAGCGTTTGAATACTAAATTGCCCTGCTGATTTCTACTGAGCACCAAGCAATGTCAATTATCTGCTAAGGTCTGTAAACCTGTGTATTTATTGGTTTCTGCAGTTTCCAGTCTTGAGCTTTTTCAGATTGACCACTAAACCTGAAAATGCTCTTGCCAATAAAGCCTAAGGATGCTTTTAAAAGTACGGCTTTTTAAGGTGTTATACTGAGATTATCCCCTAATATCCTGACCAATAATATCTCATTGTTTCCTGTGATATCCCTGGCAGTTTATATTAATATATATCTCTTACATTTAGTTGATAGAAGGACAGTGACTGTCTTTTAGTTTCTTTTTTGCAGTGTGTAACAGAGTACAATCCCTGTTCAAGAAGAAGAGTATCCTGAATAAATTGTAATTAGTAAGAATTAAGAATTTTCAGGGATGAGGTAGTCCCTTGTTTTATAATACAACTTTTGGGAAACCTGTGAAAGATGGATGATTAAATTTGAAAATTTAACGAGAAAATTGTGTTAGTTTCAGTCAGCACCTGAACTTAACTATGTATTTGTAACATCATGCTGGAGGTCACAAATGACTTCTGGTAGTCATAATCCAGAGGGTTATTAAATTGTGAGATGCCCTCAGAATATTTTGCTCCTGCACACATCACTGGGTTGTCCCTTTAGGTTAATAAAATCCTGTGAGTGAAGACCTGGTGAGAACTCAGCTTGCTGCTCTATGGGCAAGGGAGAGACAACAAACCTTTTTCTCTGAATCATTCTCTAATCTTCCTTGGAACTGCACTCTGCTATCCTGCAAGATTTGCACTGGGAAAAAACATGAGATGCTAAATGATTCCTAGGACCATCCTAGCGTCTTATTGTAAGATCTCCTAGCTTCTAGGGCCCATGTAGCTTCCTATTGTAAGATTGCTTTACCTATTGGCATGAGGAAGAGCAGCATGGAAGTAGATCGATAACTAGTAATAGTATGTTGCAATTACACCTGAAGAATTGCAATAACAGAAAAGTTCTCTCATTGTGAGTGTGGTTTTGGGTGAGTTTGTTTGTTTTGGTTTGTTTTTTTTTGAGGGGGGGGGTGTTCCACAGAAGACAAAACAGCACTGAAAAATATCTGGAGTAAGCATTTTTGGACTCTCACTGATCCGATATTTCCAGGAGCAATAATAAATTTCAGTATTCTGGTTTCTTTCTCACAGGAATGAATATAATTTTAAACTCACTAGTACTGTTGCTATATAGATTATACCTTGCCTACACAGTTTGCATACTTTTGCATTTGAATATTCTTTACTCAGCCTTTTAAAAAAGTGAAATATTTAGCAGAATCAATTCATTTTAGTTCAGATATGCCAGTCAGAAAGATGCAGATATAATCAGCATTCCTTGTCTCATTCTTCCTCCCCTCCTTTTCCAAAGAAGAGCAGTGTGCTGTAGTCAGCCCCATCACAGCTCACTGGGGTCTGACCATTTAGAAGAATATGAGTCTATCTTGCCTGCTAAAACCTCTCTGAGTGGTGCAATGGAACCTTATTGCCATACTGCTTTTATCTTCTTTGTTGAGCATCCCAATGTGTTAACCCCATGCTATATGTTGCTGTCTACTGGAGTTTCAGTTGAGAAAATTAAATGGATATGGTAATTTAAATGTGTCTGAGAAATGCTGAAAAGAGTCTATTCAGGCATGTCTTACTTTACAATGAAATACTGTCAGGTTTCAGAAAAGAATCCTTCTTCTATCAGAATGCAAATAAACACTGTTTTCCCCTAGAGATCCCCTGTCTAACTATGGAATAATAACGCTAGACAAAAGCTGTATATTGCCATCTTTGACATTTTATCTTTATTACATGCTTAGTTTTCCCATGAATTATAACATTCTTCAAATATGATTAGATGTGTGCAGTGGTGAATCAGGAATTGTTAATCAAAATTGCTTTAAACAGTCACTCATGAGAACAGGCATCAGTGAAATATGGGAAAGGGCATAATGAAGAGAATATCTGTAGTCTAAAAGGTACCCTTTAGCAGGATGCAATTTTAAACAAGATGTTGGAGAGGTAATGTAAGTATGTGTATTAAGCTCTGTGGCAGAAATTGAGTTCATAATGATGTGAGCCTCAATGAGCTCACTTAAAGGTTGAAGAAGATGTAATAAGCCAAACTGAAAATGGAACTTTTTTTTCTCCTCCTTTTAACTGCAGTATGAGAAAGAAGTAGCAGGGAAGAATGAGAAGGAAGAGGGGTAGGGTAAGAAAGAAGGAAAGAAAGTTGAACCCAACAAACCCTTACTGAATATTCAAGACACTTAAGTATGGAATTCCGGTTACTCAGTTGTAGACACAATGTTCATCTGTTGAGGGAGCAAAAATTGAAAGTGTGATTCCAAAACAGTACTAAACCTCTGCTAAGGATCTTGGTCTGGCTGTCATAGACTGCATAACTGCTGAGCTTCAGGCTTCTATCTCCCTTACCTAATGCAGATCATTGATGAGTGGAGGATGACCCAAACAGCAGGGTGTCCTCAGGTAGCCATTCTGTAAGTTTTTGGTTACCATACATCAGTGTGTGTGATTGCACACAATATGGCTCAGAATGCTAAAAAGTGTGATTATTGTTACATTTTTTAAATCAGGCATTTTGATCCAGACTTCATTAGCTCTATGTGTCCAGTGTGATAAGCATTGCCCACTGATCCTAATTCAGTTTTGTGAGGATTTTAATTTCTTTCTATTTGTCTGCGATATATTCAAAGAACATTCATAGCAAGCCTCTTTATTTCTTTGGAAAGGAGACTCTGGTTTGGTCTGTATGGGTTTTCTGGTAAGAAATTTGTTTAAAGCCTGTCTCTGTGTGTCTATTTAATATTGTGTTTATTTTGTAGTGGCATATCTTGCATCTTGTATATGTAGAGCAATCAAGAGGTTGAATTGTTGACACACTGGTTAACCTGTCATTCTGGGTTCTGTCTTTCTCCTTTGCATGCACAGGAAAATCCTATTTATGAGCTAAAGCAGACAGACTAAAGTCTTTGAACTTATATTTATTCCTTGATAAGAGTTTAGTACACATAATTTTCCAATATTCCCCTAAAAATAAATCTCAAACTCCAGCTGCAGGGACTTGTTCTCTAATATGTATCCAAGCAGTTCAAATCCTAAAGTCTTTACCTAAGATTTCCTAAAAGTTAAGACCTAAAAATATTTTGCAGATTTGAAATGAAGAGGCTATAATCATAATTTTATATGATAGGCTAACAAACCCATGTGTATTTTGCATTATATTATACATGCATATAAATTTAGCATAATATCTTAAATCAAAATATCTAAAAAAAAATCCAATAAAAGATAACTATATTGTGTGTATGTATGTTTGATTTTACTTCTATGAAGGTTTAGTACATATTTTCAGAATGAATAGCATTTTCTTCCCAATCTGCTACAAATTGGAGCCTGGTGGTTGTCAACAGCCTTTAATGAAATTCAGTTCTGGGCTTAGGATCACTCCAGAGCCTATGCAAGCCCTCCAGCAGCTTTTAAGTGGGGGATTGGACCTGTGTTCTTAACTCCCTTAGCAGAAGTGAGCTGAGTGCCAAATTACCCTGCAGATTTGGGAGAGCTTCGCAGTGAAAGTAGGAGTAGCTGATTAGTGGAGAAAGCAAAATATTCCTGACTGTTGCCAGAAAAACTTAATCCACTTCACTGTCAATAGTAACAATGCTGGAATGAATCTGCTAAGGCTTTACTTAGACCACAGGGCTTGAAAATCAGGTTTTCAAGCAAAGAACTTGATCAATGTGTCCTCATTTTCATTTTGCAGAGGTTGGCTGTGCTCAACTGTTAGATACTAAAAGGAAACATAAATATTTCCACTTCTCTTAACTTATTAGAAAATAAACACCCTAATACAAATTTTATTTTAATGTTTATCCTGTCACAGATCACACTGTAAAAATTGTGCAGAAGCTGGTTGTTTTCTTTTAGAACAAGGTTTTAATCACAGGGTTAGGTATTACTCTGCGGTCATATGTGTTTTTCTCAGTCCATGTAAATACCTCATATGGGTCAGGCTGAGGTATTTTAAGGCTTTTCTTGGCAGCCCTTCTATCTCCCTGGAAGACCAAGAGACTTTTGCTGTCTGAAGTGTGAATGAAGTGTTGATTCTGGGGAGATCAAACCTCTGTGGTGCTTTATAAATCAGGAAAACATCAACAAATCAACAAGGATTTTATGGCTGGAAGACCCAAAAAAGGAGTTACTCACTTTCCATGAGGGTCTTCTAAGGAAGTAAACCCAGTTCCAGTCTTGATAAAATCTAAAGACTGGAGATGAAATTGTTGTTCACTGCCACCAGCAAAGCCAAGGACTGACCTGTGTGACAGCCTTGGTGATGATGACACTCACCTGGTAAGATTTGACTCAAATCTGCTCTTTGGGTTCACCATGGTCATTCATAATCACTACTGACTTCCTTAGTAGGAGTGTTAATATAATTATGGTTTATTTCTTTATGGTTGTCATTACTAGTGATTCATTTATGCCTCATACAAAATGTTGCCCGAGTTCTTTCAAACTGTGATGCCAGTTCCTTAGGAAGCTTGCACATAACACTTGAATGTCAAAGTTTAGATGCATAAGGCTGAGAGTAACAAGTTCCATTAGGCATATTTTTAAGGTCACCACAACTTGATTATTTGGCATAGTTCTCTTATGTCAGTCTTGTAACTGTACCTTAGAATTTCAGCTACAATCTAAATATTAATTGGGATGCTGACATTTTACATACCACATTTAGGAGGATATAGATGCCTCGAGTCTCCAGAACCTTAATTAACTGGTTGTTTCCATTCCATCAAAGTGCTGTAACACTACCCTCAATGATTAAAAAAGTACTTACAAAGAAGTCTAGAAATGAGTGCTATTTCTTCCTACACTGTGAGAGGAGCTTTGTTAGAAGGCAGACACCTGCTAGGGGAGCAGAAGGATTACTGCTCTTCAAGTGCAATGATGAGTTGTCTGTCATTAAGAAGGCATGTAAGACTGTGGAGCAGCTCTGCTTTTGCTTTACTGGAAGTTAAATACACAATTAAGCCTGGAATGCAGGTTTCTTCTCAACTGGAAGTTTATTACATTTGTTGGATAATTCTTTTCGACTCACCATTTACTTCAGTCATTAAATAGCTGGAAATAACAGATTGCCATTTTCTCTCTGGTCGCATTCCTAGTCCAGTCCTCATAGTCCTATATGCAGTCTGATCAGTGGTACACATTGTTAAATTTCTTACTAGCCATCCTGCTGTAATAACTGCATTTGGGAGACTGATTTGCTTTCAATCAAACTAGTGGTTTGTGGCTTCTGAGTACTAGGGGGAGAGGCTGACTCTGTGCAGCTGATTGCAGAAAATCCATGAGTACTTTAGGACAGTTTCAAGGCAATATAAAGAAGCAGACTGTGCCAACAGGAAGGAAATATTAGGGATCTGGGACTGCGAGCATGAATGTTATTATTATCAATGTACGTGTCTCTGTCTTTCTCAGTATAGATATATTACCTTCTGTTCTCATTCATTCTCAACATTGACTTTGATTTCAACTCCTGTCTGAATTTATTCACATTCACTATAACTTGTCTGCTGAAAAGTGAAAATAATCTAGACAGGAAAGGAGAATGTACCAAATGACTGATATGTCCAATTAGGCCTTCTCTGTGGAGATATGAGATATTCAAAATGTGATGTTGGTAATCAATACACAGAACAGAACATAGTTGTATGAAATATTATTTTAATAAATGAATTCATCTAGGGAACCCTTGATCTGCTGACAAACTTTTTTTGTCAACGGGAAATAAGTTTGACAAACATCATTGTTACTTAATACATTTTCATACATGCTTTGTTGGTTTTAAAATAATAGCTTTTATATTGTTTCTTTCATGAACTTAATTTCACTGTGAGTTGTTGCTTCCCTTTACCCATGCTCTGTGGCTCTTAATTTCGATAGGAAAAAAGTGAATCTTCCCAGATTCTACATGTTTCTCTCAAGCTAGGCTTACTCTCTCTTTGCACTGTCTGTGGAAAATGTCTTAAAGATCACAGATAATTTCTTGAGTATTCATTAGTGTTTGGTAGGTGTGTGTGTGAGGTATAGATAAATGCATGTAGGAAGGCTACTGTGAAGAATGAGACAGACATCTGTGCCTTTGGCCTGCAATTACAAATTAAATGCCGTGGAGAGGGTGAAATTTAATTTCTGTGTTGCAGGAAAATTAGACTTTGAAAAATTTTTTATTCTGATTCTTAAGGAAGATTTGTCTTCTCAGCAAAGAAAAAATTGAGACATTAAAGAATGTTAGAAAAAGAGAATCACCTGAGTTTACCTTTTAACAAAAAAAAAAAAAAAAAAAGAAAAGAAAAAAAAAAGAAAAAGATGGAACTTCTTGTGTAATGTCTAATCAGCCACCAAATCCCCAAAGACTTACTAGACTGCCTCAAATTCATAGCAATTGCCCCAAAGCAAGGGACAGCTATGGGTATGCATGGGACTTTACATACCTCGAAGAACACAGTTTTAAGACCCCAGTTCAGGACTGCTAAATCCTTGCTCTGTGTGGGATCCCGAGTCTTTAGAAGGGTGCACTCATAGTCCAAGCCTCAGCACACAAAGCTAAGGGCTGCCATGTGTTGTGCCCCTCCTGTTGCATGAGCACTGCTGAGAGTGCTTCTAGCTCCAAGCTGAAGATGTAAAATTGCAGAGCTCCTATTTTTGAAAGAAAATCTTAATGACACAGACTTCTGGAGTTCTGAGGCAATCCTCTTACTGAGATTGCAGACTGTAAGTGATTAGAAATTTGAATGCCTTTCTGGTTAATCAGGTTGAAGCTAATTTTCAACACCCAGGCCACTACGGGCAGTTCAATGCAGAGGACCACACTAAAAAAAAAGTCTCAAATAAAACATCCTGAAATACCTCAGTGTGGACCTCAGTCCTTTCATATCCATGATGCTGATTTAGCCAATAATACAATTCAGACATGACCAACCTGGGTTACAAATGATAATTACATTCCTTTGGTTTAAGGAATTCCTTGGTAAACGGCCAAACACCATCACTCCAAAGTACCTTGTGCAGAGTGCCAGAAGTGAAAAGTATGTTGTGACAGTAATTTTAGGGATTATTGAAAGAGTAAATGTTGCAGATACATGTCCTGAGTACACAGACTACAGAATTTACAGTGGTAGGAGGATTTGAGATTGTGATTTTTCCCCTATAATTTTAGCACTATAAATGTCAGGTAACAAACTATAAAATGTCACGTAATTTGCCTGTGTAATCTGAACCAGCAATTCCACTTCATAGACAGACACCCGCAGAAAGTTTTGAGGTTTATTTTATCTCCTTTAGGTTGTCATCTTTGTTTAGGTTAATTTTCACCTTTCAGTTCAAAATGATGTAGATTTACATAAATAATTTATATTATTGAAATTGATGTAGATATTTATGTTAAAAAAAGCAAACAAAGCCACAAAAAGCCAAAAAACCAAAACTGAACACCAACAAAATGTAAAATGAATAGGCATAGGAAATAGAAATGATAACACAAACTATTATCATTTTCACCATGAATATCTTGTTAGATAGATGCTGTTTAGTTCCAAAACCAGATTTATTACCTCACAGAAAAAGTTAAAAAGTGGACAGATGTTTATTTGACAGAAGATGGCCTCTGAAGTAGTCTCTCGACATCTGGCTGTCATTAGTAGCCTTCTCTTCAAATTTTTCCTTAAATTTCCCTCTTACTCTTCAGGACACATAACATTTACTTATGATCCTTGCCAATATATTTTCTAATATATTTATGAAATGCCCTATATATTGGACATTAGGTATTTTATTGTCATTTTATATGTCTTCAAGAACATTGTTTCCCTGAATTGCTATTACTCTCCTTACCCTCTCTAGCTGTACTGTCCATAGTAATGTACTTCTCTATTTTCTCCCTATCCATGCACTTACTTTCCATTTAATGTGAAAAAAGAGAAATAAAAAGTACATGAAGTTGACTGTGGCTGCCTTTGTCGATAATTCAAAATAAGATATAATGATTAGATAATAATTCACAACTTCATTTATCACAGCACTCTGACATAGAGGCTGTTGATGAAAAATCCTTCACTCTGTCCATCACTTACCACTTTTTGTACATTTACTGTTCAGAATATAATGGATCTAAGCTGAAAATCCTATTATCAGATTTGTATCTGCTAACACAGCATTTGCTATTCCGACTTAGAAATTGGGCAGCTCATGAGTATCTGTGTAAAGAACATTTAAACCTTAAAAAAAATCTTAAGAAAATAAAAATCTTTAAAAATGTTTCATAGGATACTTATCTGATTTTGAGGTTGCATTTAAATATAATCTATTTAATACAAAATACAACATGTCTATAAGGTAAGTGTTGAAATTCTATTACTCTAAATTCTTTGTCTGTGAAATATATACTTATTGCATTTCCAGGGAAACAGGAACTGGGATCTCTATTTATTTAAGGATATTTTTGTAGCTGTTTTTAAAGTATGTTAGCTGATCATTATTTTTATTATTTGGATGCCATGTTGGTTGTCCTGTGAGAGTTGTGCTTCCCCAATTTCACTGTCAGAATGCCTTTGTCTCAGAAACATTCATGCAGCACAAGGAGTTACTGGTATCTCATCCCAGCTGAGAAATTTTTAAGTGTGTGATATGCCTGTCTTCATTGCCTCTCCTGCCTCAAGGCACATAAAATTCTTGAATTCTCTACTAACAGTTAACTATGAGAAGCAATTCCTTGATATATGCAGCTGATGAAGGGCTTTATTAAAGGCAAGGAGAAACAAATTAGTCACAAGTAAATCTATCATATAAACACAAAATTTAAGTAGCTATCTAAGGCTGTTTTCAGAGCTATAACCTCTGGATGACTTGCTCTTTTTTCCCATCTTCTCTCAAAGTTCCCCTTTTTATTGTTAGGTGGTGTTTTTTTCCCCAAACTTCTATTTATCCTCTCTCACAATGTTACATTTCTCTGTCTGTTCTGTCCTCTGTATTTGCAGATATCCAATTTTCTCTATTATATTGATTTGGGAATTAAAACAATATTTTTCTCTGATTAAAAAAATCACAGTGAAAAATGATAAGGCAAAATGACAGCAGGTTACTTTTATGATCAGGGGAACATTTTATGAGTTATTTTATGAGCAGAAGCATCTTTCTGGAGGAAGTCCTTGACAACTCTTCTCAGATATTGGTAGTAGAAATTTTTGGTAAAAACATAAAATGAAGATGATGTATAGATCAGTGGTAATTTGTTTTACTTTTTAATTTTAGTTCAAGATAAAATATAATCAATAGTTATGAGCAAGTGAATAAAGAAGCAAAAAACCCAACCCAGATCTAGATTATGTTTGTTATACAGCAATATTGTGCTTGCACCCAACTCTTACTGCAAGATTTTAATATGACTTTTTTGTCCAAGTTTTCTATATTTTCTTCGTAACCTCATTCCTTCAGTTATCAGATTTGTATTTTTAATTTAATAGTCTCTGTTAATTACTTTCATGTTTCTTTGTTTGTAGATTAAATTCCATCTTTCCGTATTTTAACCTCTTTTTTCTATACACCTGTTTTTTGTTTCTTACATTTACTAACATCTCTATTTTGTCCATGGAACTAATCATATCTATTTATAAAATGTCCTTTTGTCTTCTGTTCCACTTTTGCACAAGATGAGAAGCTGTTCCTTTATTTGCACCAATTTCTGACATACATTGAACATATCAATGCAATAATTTGAGAAAAAAAGAAATAAAGCATATTTTGACTTTAATCAGAATGTTGCCTGAGCCTCTAATTTATCATGAATACACTTTTGTAAAATTAGTTTCTCTATTTTTTTAGAACATCCTTTGCCTTTCCATAGCTATGGATAGTGACTGTTTATAATTGTAAATTAAAACTCATAGGCTGGAGATCTCAGAATACAGAGTAGATTTCTGAATGCATACCTGAGGTGGATATGGTCTGAATGTTTATGTCAGTCTTCACTGTGGATGAGTGTAGTAGGATGTTCTGACTAAGTGGGAGGTAAAACAGCTTGAACTTTACCCACTTCTCAAAAGTTATCAGTGGTGCATATAAAAGGGGGGTAACTCTTCTTTTGGTGTTTAAGAATGCTGAGACAAGCCTAATTCATCAATCCCAAGGTTAAAAATTCTGAGGATGTGAAGATCAGACACTTGCATGGGTGAGGATGCAAAGTTCCTCATAAAGGAACCAACAAATGATAGAACTGATAGCTTGTCTAGAGCTGCTGGATTGGGCTGGCTAGCCTAGAAACATGTGAGTGACAGTCAATCACTGTGTACTGTAAAAGCACAGTCTCTCTTTCTAATGGCAGGAACTTCTAACACACCCCTTCTATTGATGTGTGGAGATTCCTCTCTTGAATGGGACACCCCTCAAAGTTACTCCTCAAACTGAGCAAAACAGTTCTGCCTATGGTCATTGGTGTGAGTGAGAAACAACAATCTCTACTTAATAATTATTTTTCTAGTTCTAGTATTGTTGCCTCAATATTGCTTAAAAAACAGTGCACTGTACTAGTAGTTATAGCTACCCATATTGAGTAGAAATGCTTCTGATTAAGATATTTTGGTTTAATCATTATTATAATGGATTCAAATAAATAATTCTTCTATATTGGTCTGCAGTCCTTAGTCCTGCATGACAAAGTTGCACAAAGATTCAATTACATCTATACAATCCTTCAAATATAATATGTTTACCAAGTCTGGAACTAGGATTTAATGCAGTTGCACCTACACTCCTCTCTGAAAAGGAGTTTAGAAAGCAAGGAGGTCCTTTCTGAATCTTGTGGTTCAACAGGAGGACTCCTCTAATAAACCTGATAAGCTTCCAGTCAACCCTTGACACTGACAAAATGCGCATTAGCAGTACATGAGAGCAATGTGTAGTGCCTGATGAGTCTGGGCCTTCCAGATGTTTCTCTTTACAATAAAAAAAAAAAAAAAAAATTGATGATATGCTGTTAAACTGGTTGGCATGGTCTTCAAGAAGTAATTTTTGATTTGCACAACTGTTTCCATGAAGTGGTGTGTGTTTTCAGCTAATGCATCCAGTTGGTATAAGGCTGGAGGCCATTGAACCTCCTGCTCCTTTTTCTTTCTTAATGTTCAATCATGGTTTCTTTAATTAAGAGGCAAGCATGAAACAAGGAGCACTGAAAAATTTGCATGAAAGATGTGCTTTTGGGAATGTTTCCACTGCTTTTAGTTGCCTGAGACCTTATATGCAGAATGGACTTGGACAATGTCAGAAATACCTTTACAATTTCTATCCTTCAGCATCCACAAGCAGTTTTGGAGCTCTTTGGTCTGTTACAACTCAATCTCATTATGGAATACCACAAGGAAAGACCATCAACTAATTCTTCCTTTGCCTGATCTGCGGAACAGGCACCATGGGGAAAGGAGTTACGTGAGTATCAGGTGCCACGCTTCC
>VWYP01029049.1:287341-363989 GCA_013400435.1 Pycnonotus jocosus
GAAAGGAGACTCTTTCGGGGGGCAAAACGCAGGTTTATTGGCAAGAGGGAGAGCCTGCCCGAAAGAGCCCTGAGGGACTCTGTGCAGTGTCTTTTATCTGGGGGTGGTACACCAGGCGGGGCCTGGCTCCCACCCAATGACTCTCGGGCAAGGGCGTGGGGTTCCGGATGACAATCATAAATAACACCAATAGGGAAGGGATAGAGGGAGGGGTCAGGGATCCTGCCCAATCACCTTCCGAGCCCAGTCGAACCTTCTAGAAAGGAAGGCTGGGCCCGGGGTGACAGACAGGAGGAGAGGAGGGAGAGGGGATACATAACTTGATGATTGATAGGTAACAGTAACTGGAACAAACCAACTGGGGGAACACAAAGGGGTACAGAGAACAAACCATTACAGAGCCAAACCAAAACGTTGAACCATAACTAAATCCACCACCACAAGGAAAGATCACCAACTAATTCTTCCTTTGCCTGATCTGTGGAACAGGCACCATGGGGAAAGGAGTTATGTGAGTAGTGGCAACTACGCTTCCTTCTGACTCTTTTGAAGACCCCAGTGGAAGTGCTGATGATGCTCTTGGAAATCCTCACATTTTCCGTCCCTGATGAAATACAGAGAGAACAGTTTAAAAAGCGGTTTAAAAGCAGTGTTCTATAGGCTTCGAGTGCTTACTAAATAATTGGTCAGATTTTAAAAAAATAATATAATCTGCAAACTATAAATTGAATTCAATGAAGAAGCCTTTTCTTCAAGTTCAAGGTAGTTTTCTTCTGTTATGGAAAAAAAGAGAAGTTTATTTTTCTTTAAATAAATAATGGAAAAGTTACAAATGAAATCTCAATTAGAAAACTGGGTATTTTCTTTTTTTCTATTGACCCTGAAAATACTGCATTTCTAATTTAATATGAAAGCCATCCTATAGCTGGAAGCTGCACTACTCCTTCACAGCTCCTTCCTTGTCAAAGTCACCATTTCTCAATATTTTTTCTGTATAGGCTGGTCTCAAAAATGAACAGGATCCCCTTTTTTTAATGTTTTACTTCAAGTCTGGATAAGTGTCAATGAGAGATCTCAGAACAGATGAAAGCTTTCTTGTGAGATACAATGGCAACCAACTAGGTTGATAAAAGTCTCTATACATCAAGTTTAGTTACTTTATAAAAAAATAACATGCAATTAAGAACTAAACCAAATAGATTATTTTGGCTCACTTGTTGAAGTCAATTATGTTAATGATATTAAATAAATGTGGTAGTAACACTTTCTGTAATTCATTAAAAAATTTATCTGAGATTGATATTTGACCAAATTTACCAGCCATTGGTCACTATATACCATGAACACTATGCCTTATATGATTTATGTACTGTATATAAAGAGGTAGATATATTAAACTTAAAAAATGTAGTGTAATTGCATGAAGTAGTTTTGTGAGACAACTAGCTACTATAATTATTCATAGAGAAAAACTACATAAAACAAAGCAAAATCTCTCTGAATTATGTGTAAAAATAAAAAGAAATAATCCTGTGAAAATAAAATTAATTTTTTTCTCTAATTTTTTTTCTATTTTTTTTTTTTTTATATAGTGTCTCATATCCACTGAAAAAAACCAAAAATTCAGTCCTCCCTTTTTAGGTAAGCTGTCCAGATTTTGCCATCTGTACTAGACCATTATCTTGAAATAACTATTACTACAACTTGCGTGTAGCTAAAGGGTGGCCTCCTCCACTGCAGCCTTTTTAAACTTTTACATAAAAGCTTCCATAGCACAGAGTAAAGCCACAAGCCATGGAGGACCCAGTGGTACCAGCTTCCTATGAAAGGGTTTTAACCAGGCTGCTGGGCATCATTTCAGAGGACTATATTGACACATTTCACCCTTCATGGTACTTTTTCTTCTAGCTTCAGGAAACATTTTGTCTGTATTTACACCTTGAGTTATATCTATAATTCTCTTTAAAGCCTAGATGCCCTGCACATCTCTATCACATAAAGCTACACTGCTAAGTTGTTGCCCAAGATATTGTAATGGTTTTTTAATATTCAACATTGTGTGTTACTACTTCTGTCTTGCAATATTCTTATATCCTGGTACAGTAATTGTAAAGCCAGTAGAGGTCCTGATGAAAGAGAGGAAGAAATTTTCTGCATCTGGCTTTGTTGCTGTAGATCTACATAAGAGTCAGTTAAACACATTACTCTTTTGTTTGATTGATTAATATAAAAATAAAATAATTTAACTTATTCAAAATAAACGTGAGAAATTTCTTATGGGCTGCATTCACTGCTCACATTATTAGTTACATTTAGGCAGAAAAAAATCTTACTCATTCTGTGACATGTTCTGGAATTCTGATTCAAGAGTTCTGAGTTCTACACTTCTCCAGTTTTTGTTTTCAGGGATAGTATTTCTAAATGATATGTTGCATCATTTATAATGACAGCTTGGTTAGATCTTTATTAGAAGCATCTTAAATTAGTGTATATTATCAACAAAATTCTTCTGATGATGGTGAAATATAGAAATATAGAGCTTTTCTTTATCTTTCACTCTTTAGGAGCATGAAGATTAAATGTCCTAGTATATTAAAACTAAACTTCTGGTCCTACATTTCTTGTGTTATGGCTTAACTAAAGTGTGTGCTGAGGCTCAGGCAACATATTTGATCCAAATTTCTCAACAATCATCTCAAGCATGTACACATTTTTTCATCATTAAAAATATGGGTTGACATTGGTTCTGCTCTGGGATGGAGAATCCAGATTTGTATCTATGTCCACAGCTAAATTGTCACAAGTAATTTTAAAATAGCCATTTTGATTCACAGCTATCTTTACTGTACTGTGAAGCCCAGCTTGCTCCCCTGTTCTAGTTTACCCAATATAACGCTGCCAGGATTACCTCTTCTCCTGTTTTACTGAACACATCTCTTCCTGTTTTTTAAATTTCTTTGTTGCCTTCCAATTTCCTTTTACAACAAATTCAATCTCATCCTTTGCCTTCATCTTTAATATTTCACCTATTTTTTTTCTCAGATTATTAACCTGTCTCTCACCTGTAGCTCTTTGTACTGAAAAGTCTAAATGCTTCTTAGGTAAGCAAGATCTGTGTAATGTGCAACCTGAGAATGATTAAAGCTTCTTGCATGATTTCACTTTATGTTTGCTCTTACAGTGCTGGTAGTAATGACTCTCTAAAGTTTAAAAAGTGCATTGAAATCTAAATATGAAAACGACTGTAATGCTCACCCATTATTTAAATTATTTTTAATTGCAGATTCTTCACTAGAGCAGTAGTTATAAGATCTAATATTAGGCTTGTTCTATTCAGGGTTATGTCGAAAGACACCTAGATGAGAGCTGAATCCCTTACTCTGTGAATTTCATTACATCTTGGTTTTTCAAGTTGATTTGTTTTTTCTTGTAATGGGCAGCTGATCATAGCAAATGATCAGTGAACACCTGGACACTGGGAGTACTGAGGTTTTCCAAAATGAGAAGCCTCAAAAGAGAACTATACAGAATCTGCTATCTTTGAGTGAGGAAATCACTCTCCATTATCTGACAGGAGCCTGGCTGTATGGAGGATCATGCCTCTGTGTAGTGGTGCTTTTTCAAACTAGGTTCTAATTTTGTAATCCAGTTCTTTGTTACTTTACAGTTTTATGTACCCCAGTTCTCCCTATGGTTCATTCCTATTTCCCCCCATGTATTTTCCTGCCTTTTGAGTTGGTTTCCCCCATCAATCAAAGTTGTTCTTCCCTCAAACCCCCTTGTCAATCCCCTTAACCCCTGCCCGTAGGGCCTGCCTGTCATCCTGGAGACTATCCCTAACTTCTGGAAAGTTCTGGGAGAGGCTCTAGGTGATTGGGCAAAGCCCTAGAGAATCCCCTCCTTCCCTTTATGATTTGTGTACCCCCCTGTCTGTTATACCTGAGAGTCACACCCTGTTGTACCTAATTGGCCCCTTTCCAAATCCACCCCTCACCTCCTATCCCCAATAAAAGCTATGGTAATCACGTGGCACATGCTCTCCGGGGTAGACAGCCTGAGGGTGAGGCTCTCTCTGTGAGACCTTACAATAAACCTTTGCAGTTGTCCCCCCTGAGAGACCCCTCTTTATTCTTCACCATTCACCGTGCTATCGTCCGGACAGGGCTGAGAACCCACAGGGGCGAGCAAAATCCTTCCGAAGATTGAGCTCGCTCCCACGTGCCGCCTGTGTGCCAAGCTAGCCCGGGCCAGCAAAAGAAGGCACACAGAGACACCTCTGTGAAGAAATAATCGGAAACTTAATCCAGGTTTTTGTAGATCATAATGGTCTTGTATTATTATATGTGTTTCCGTCAAAAGACTTGGAATTCTGAATATTTGTAGTGACATTCTTATAGCATGTGTATTCTCAACATCTGTATAATAGTAACTGGGATTTGCGATACTGCTGGACAATGGAGTCTTGGATCACTTCAAGAAATTGGGAAATTCAGTTTAAAGTCCAACTGCTTGATTTCAAAGCTGGGCATGCTTAGCTATGCAAGAGCCCTTCATGTGGTCCCCTGAATGAGCCCTTTACCAAGACAAGATACTCTTTTCCTCCTTTGGATAATGCAAGGTTTTATTTAATGTATTAAATTTAATTTATGATCTCAGAGGAATGTACATGTTTTTATAAAATATGATTAGGGGCTCACCAAGTGGAAAAAACAGAGTACATTCCCTTTCTCTTAAAAAAAGGTGCTATTTTGTGAAGAGTTTCAAATGTAAAAACCGTTTGGTTCTCATGTGAGATATCTGCTGTGCTCTGCTTGCCAGTTTCTTCAGACTGAAAAGCTTGTGGTACTAAAGGACCTATTTAGGTACAGCTCTGATTTTAACGTCATTCTATACAAGGACTAAATTAAACAGAAACAAAAAGATAGGAAGGATTAGGAGGAGGAAAGCATTTGAACTGAACTAACTGCATGATAGAAAAGAGAACTGGTTTTTTCCTGCTTTTCTAAAGTGAGAAAAATATGTCATAGCAATAACCTTTGCAATTTTCAACCCTAAAAGTTTTAAATATTTTATGATATTTTTCTAGTATGCAATCAATGTTCAATGCTTAGAAATTTTTTATGTATAGTTAAAATTTATTGTTTCCAGTTTCCTCTGCATATTATATGTTTTACAAGTATGCTTATCTTTAAAAGGTATTAATCTTCAGTGACTTTTTGCTATTTTCTACACTGAAATGGCTTGGCAAATTCAATACCATGTGAGCCTTAGGTCTCCAGGGAGGTGACATATCTCAAGTCCATATTATGTAGGCTACACTTTTACACAATTGACTAAAATGATTTCTTTAGTCCCATTATGGCATCTTAAAAACCTTTTACTGCATGTCTACACAGCTGGTCAAAGCACCTCTGAAGCCAGTGCTGTTAACTGAGTCAATAATTACTAATTCAAAAAGTCATTAGTGAAAGCTATCTGAGCTTTCAAGGCAATTAGACTTTATCCCTTGTATGTGTGTTCTACAGGAGATTTTGACAGCACGATGCTTCATAATAGTTAACAGTACTGCATTTGATTTACTACCATAGAAAAATGTATGGTGCATCCTTGAGCAAACCCAGTGATGTTTTTACCAGTGGTTGGTGAGTCATGCAATTACTGAACTAAGTGTTATAAAGAGCTTCCTTACTGTCTTTGCTTAACATAAATACATCAAGTACATTGACATGACATTTAATACAGATGGACATCTGGAGTCCTCTCCTTGTAAAAGATTAGAAAAATTGAGAAAGATCCAAAACTGAGATGAATGAAATTTAGTTTATCTTATTGTATTAGAATTATTTCCTTGAGCTAGAATTGTTGTTTTAAAATAGATTATATAATTACACTGCGAGGTCATCACCGACCTAAATATTTATTTTATAGATGTTAGTATTAATACCAGGTTCAGAGACAGAAATTCTGAAAACTTTGAATATGTTGAACTAATTTACAGAAATTATAGAATTTATAATGTACTTGTGAACTACCTCATGGAACTTATAATCATCTATGCCCCGAGGTATACTTCTCTTTCAGTTTTTCAAGTATTCAGTACTTTGAAACATTAGAGTTAGACTTGAGAAGCTGAAAATCATGACTCCATATGCAGAGTTTTTGGTTTTGGTTGTTTTCTTGACTGAAATATCCTTTTAAAAATAAAGTTATATATATATTTTACAATTTTTTAAAGAAAGTTCCTTTTGAAACTGCATTTTTTGGACATCTTTCTTCTTTTAGGTCCAAGGTTCTGGGTGTTGTCATTTCATTTGGGGACAGTATTAAGCATACTTAAGTTAGAAATACAGTTTGCTTTAGAACAAGATCTAGACATGAAAATATTTAATTTTCTTTCTGTAGCTATTTGTCATACATAACGTGAACAGGTTTGGCTTCATTAGGATATACATAGTGTGAGATGTAGTATTCACTGTTTCTGGTGAAATATTGCTTTCAGTATTTTTTCACAGTAAGGGAATTTTTTTTTTTTTTAAATCAGAAACAACGATTAAATATGTATGGAGATGACAAAAAAGGACACGGAAATTGTGTGCAATCACAAAGCCTTAGTTTTGGAATTCTATAATACGGTAAGATTTTTTTTTTAATTTGACAATTCTCAATTTATCTGTGTAGTTCACTAAAGAAATTCCTGATAGCACATGCAGATGTAATGTATTTACTTGTAAATAGGGGAATATAATGCTTAATTTGTAACTAGTCCCAAAAAGGCAAGGTGATCCTTGCTATCCCTCAGGACTCTAATAATATTGTGAGGTGTTCAATGCTGCATGCATTTTATTTGTTAGTTTTTATAATGAGATAACTTGTGATAATATATCTAGGCATAAACACAAATATCTACAATACTGAGGGCTGAATTTAATTTATGATGGTGAAGCAGTGGACATATCTCCGGGTCTGGATAAGGAACATATTTTTATAAAATTTTCTGCAGAAACCAAAAAAATAAAAACTGAGAAATCAGTTTAGAGTCAAACAAACAAATAAAATAAAACCCCAATGATATAAGAAGTGTCTTGTAGAGTAGTTACTTTTCTTTTCCTTCCTCGTTGCTCTTCATCTGAAAGTTTAATCTAACCATTGTGTTTATCCTGTTACGGTTGGTTTAATATATAATCAGCTTTCTTTTCTTTCACCTTAAGCAATTTGTAGCCTCTCAGTTTAAAGTAGCATTTTTTTATTTAACAGTTCAATTTTTAAAATTGCCAGGCAAAGAAATTCAAAGATTCCTAAAATTGTTGTTTTGCTTAAGAAATACCAGCAAACAACAGCTTTCAAACTCCTCCATTCTTTCTATCTGTCAAATCCTTTCAAACAAAACCCCTAGGAAAACCTTCCCAGAGCCAGGATTTTGTCCAGATAGTTCTTGAATATCTCCTGTGCAACCTCTCTGGGCAATCTGTTCAGTGCTCGGTCACCCACACCGAAGTTCTTCCTCATACTCAGGTGGAACTTCCTGTGCGTCAGTTTCTGCCCATTGCCTCTTGTCCTACTGGTGGATACCACCAAGAAGAGCCTGGCTTCATCTTGATACCCTCCCTTCAGATACTGACAGCCACTGATGAGGTGCATTCTCAGTCATCTCTTTTTGAGGCTGAACAGGTCCAGCTCTTCATCCTGTCTTTGTAGGAGAGATGCTCCACATGCCAAAAGTCAGATGATATACTGAAGCATTTTAAAACCAGGAAAAGTCCTGTCAGGATCATACCTATTGAAAAAAATCTTGTTCTGAGAGTCTGTGTTGAGTTTCTGGCAATTAACCACTCCTCGCTTTCTTTCTTGCACGCTCATGTTTAGTGTCAGAGGTTATACTGAGGTTTCATATACCTCTGCCTGTGCATATTCACAAGAAATGCAAAGATCTTTCAAATAACCAATACCAACAAATCAACTAAAATAGGATCCTGCAATCATGAGGAATATCTTCTAAAATCTTATTGGTATACATGCTAACTCCCTTTTTATGGTGGCTTCAAAATCATGCTTGGAGCACAGCTCTTTTTTCTTTCTATGATCAAAGTTGCAGTTGATTTATATGACTGCCATATATAGCATACCAACAGAGCTGAAATTAAAATTTTCAAGATTCTTTTATCAATTAAATCCCTTCCTAGTTCAAGATAAAAATGAGAACTGTGCTATATTTTATGCAAATTTGGTTTAATTCAGCTGACCTACTTGTTATTCCACTTGAAGTCAGAAACAGTAAAAATGGCTGTTTGAGGAGGGGATAGTAGGAAATTAAACATGCTGACATTCAGTACTTCCAGTGTGAATATTAGGTCCTTAGAAAAAAAACAGTGGGTGGATGAAACATGAAAAGAACCACTTTAGCTATTTTTTTTTCCTGTGTCCAGAGAATAGACCCTAGTCTCTCCCATTTGACAACCTCTGAAAAATCCCCAGCACACCAAACCCAGGGTGAATAAAGTTTTTGCTGTAGAGGAGGAAGCTACAGGACAGACAGCAGCTTCCCAAGGAGAGGCACTGACTGCAGTAGAAGCATGCAGCAAGTGTAGCACTGAGATGGTTTGGGTTTGAGTTTGCCTTAATAACTAGATTTGAAAGAGGTATAATGAGTAGTGGGAAAAGCCCAGAAGGTGGGTTTGGGGTTTCACCCTTTATTTGTGCATGTTTTTCTTGTTGCATAAGAGGTGTCCTCTGACAGTGGATCCTTTGTGTGCAGAATCCCAAACAGCAGGCTCAGGAGTTCTGTAGCTCTCATCCTCTGCCCAGTTATGCCATGCTCTGGGTGGTGCTGGGATGCCTTTCAGGCAGCAGGACTCTCAACAGCAAGACTTTGACCACAGCTGTGTGTGCACATATATAACACAACAGATGTCTAAGAGAGCAATGTTGCATGAACAAGAAAGACCTTTGCAATACATGGCAGTAGTCATGGTACTTTTTTTTTGTAATCAAGATAATACTATCAAGAGGCACATACTTAATTGGAAAATGCTGCAGAACAGAAAGAAAATGTAATTCTTTTCTCAGAAACCTTGAAACCTTCTTCTTGATACTATTATACTACTGAATATAAAAATATGATGATAAGTCTAAAAATTAGATTTTTTTTTTTTCTGGTACATTGTTTGTGTCTGTTTGAAGTAGTAGTACTTAGGAATCCAGAAATGTAATAAGATTATTTCTTAAAGACTGCACTGAAATGTGCTTATGCACATAATAACCACTTTGAGCTATAATTGGTACTTAATGGAACTTTATGTTATTTCTAGTATAGATGGACCTGGGCCATTGGTTATGATTGGTCCAGAGCAATCTGTAGTTTGTAGACTTGTGGCTCAATGCAGGGTCAAATGATACCATGCTGAAACTGCAAAATGGAAAACAAAAGCACATGGTCACCAGCATATTGCCCTTGACAGACATTATGCAGAGCAAGAGATTTTGCACAGCTCCAGAGGTCTTGACCTATGAAAGACTGAATTTGTAATGCTTTAGTTACTGAGCTAGTACCAAAATAATAGCTCTCCTTAAGAGGAAAAATAATCATGCTAGATTAATCCTGAACACCTGTGTAAAAAATTTGCTGGCTCATGGAAGATTTATGTCATCAGTATTGAAACCTAAAGAAGTAGACCTAATGAATAGAAGACCTTGAATTTCTCAAGATATTTTCCTGTCTTGTAAACCTGTTAGGTGAACACTAACCCAATTGTGATACAGAATTTTGATAGGTCAAGACTTCTTGAAAAACCTCAAAGTTTTGAGGCTCAAGAAAGATTTCAAAAAATAAATTAAATCCTTGAAATTGAAAATTCAGCAGTTTAAGGGAAATTCTTACTACCCATTTATTCAGACGCAAGAAGAAATTACATTATTCCATGTACAGTTTAAAAGCAAAATGAAAGCTATCTGCCATAAAGAAACTTCCAGTTTTTCTAGAAAAAACATTATCTTAACAAAAGAAAAAACCTGAGGAAGAAATCTATATGGATGAAAAAGAAATTGAATGACAGTCTCTCTTTCCTTTTTCTTTTTTAGGAGTTTGGAGATAAAATAATAAATAAAACTATCAGGACATGTTGACTTTCTATTTCCACACAGAAATAAATTTAGTAAGTAAACTCACCTTAGTCAGATTAATACTATTGAACATGTAAATCATGAAGGTAAAGGTAAGTACAAAGATGACAGGCCAGAGGTTACAGATGTAGGGAAGTTAGAGCCATAGGATAAAATTACTACTTCTGTTTTCAGTACAGATACTGACTCTGAACATGGGAGTGAAAACAGAGCTAATGAGGATGGAGGTCAGACAAAAGTGAGTAACACATGAAAAGAAAAGCTCTGAGAGCTTGACATAAAAAGAATTGAGGATCTGGCTCACACAGTGAATTAAATTGTAGGTCAGTCAATTTTTAACAAATCTATGAGCTTATGAATAACTTTTGTTAACAATGAATCTCTAATAACACTGCATCTGCTGGAAAAGGAAGCTGGAGTGACTCAGCAGTTCATTTTCAAAAGAGAGTGTGCGTTTTTAAAGAACTTCTTCTCAGGAAAGTAGACTGATGACATGGACCTGAAAAGAAAGCGTAGTACAACTAAAAAGAGCTCATCAAAGACAACTCATGTCTGAATAATATATTATCTTTCTTTGATTAAAATAAATAATTCCTTACATAAAAGGAGGTAGTAAATCTGTTTGCCACAAAATGTTTGATTTGTGTCTTCACTGGAAAATGTTATTCAAATTAGAATAGGAACTCAGTAAAATACGTAGTAGAGAAGAAAATGCAGCACATGCTGTGACAAAAGGCAAAATCTCAGGCTTAAAAGAAGTTGCCAGGGACTTCTTTAAGGATTGCTCTCAGGATC
This sequence comes from Pycnonotus jocosus, assembly GCA_013400435.1. Lineage (NCBI taxonomy): Eukaryota > Metazoa > Chordata > Aves > Passeriformes > Pycnonotidae > Pycnonotus > Pycnonotus jocosus. The sequence goes on from VWYP01029049.1 coordinate 298,253, forward strand.
AATTTTGATCAATATTTTGACAGTTGTACTAAAATTTAAAGTGTTATTAGGTTTTCTGATTTAGAAACATTTGATTCATTGTCAATAGAAATCAATTTTTAACTAGAAATAGAAAGAGTTATGATAGCAAATGGCAACCCCCACCCCCCTCAACCAAAACAAACAAAAAAACCCCCAAGGGCCTGATGTGAGTTTAAGCTAGTGTTAGAGAAGTCAAGTGAAAGGTAATGTCCAAACATATAACTCTAACCTCACAGTGGGTACAAATCCAGCTGCAGAAATGCTTTAACTACCTCATTATTTCATAGCAGGATCTTATAATTCCCTAGGGTGCTTTCCTTTCGCTTGTGCTGAGCATCTCTGTGCCCACTTTGTGAAAGAAGCACCATTAGGTAAACATGCAGTAATTCCTTTACTGAAATGCTTCTACCTCATACGTGTTATGACTCACTGATAAAAGCAATTTACATACATAGTAAACTTGCTTATTCATTTACTTAAATATAAAGCATAGAAACCGTACAGGGAGCAAGGTCTATATTAATTTCCTGGGGAATGCCACTTTGTATCATGTCATGTTCTTACTTTCCTTATGTACCTGCTTTTCCTCTCTGACTGGGAGAGCTGGGAACACCTTGCTGCACAGCTCTACAAAACTGCTGGATACTGGGTTAAGCCTCATTATAGTCTTGCTAGCAAGGGCATTCTCCTGGGAAAGGAGCAGTGGGTATCAGAGTTTGCTGAGCAGGAGCAGGACAATGCACCCAGGCCCCTCTTTCTTGTTTCTCAGAATAGTGAGCACCATCACACACTTCCCACAAAGCTGTGCTTCAGCTGACTGAACATCACTTAGCTCTTTAGAAAAACATTCTAAGCATCATTCCTAGGAAGAGATTCCAGGTCAATGGTTTCCAGCTGGATAACAACACCTCCCAGCCGCCCTGCATGAGGACTGTCAGATTTTGAAAACACACCCCTTTTCTCAGCAGTTCTTATTCTTGTCTTGGACTCTGGATCTCATTTTAATGATTTTATCAACTCCCTGGTGTTAACTAAGGATCTAACCATTTAACCAGGAGTTGTGGCTCACTGCAGGGTGCTTTCAGATGCCTCAGCCTTTTCTTGAATCTAGTCTTGGTAGAAGATGGACTATAATATAGACAGGTTTGGAAAATGCAGGCAAGAAGTTATGGATATTATTGATTGATAAATGTGGCATTGAACCACTAATATGATATAAAAATATCAGTGTAGTTTTAAGTATTATTTACTTGGTATTTCTGGTAGAAAAAGTAGTATAGGGACAATAATGCATTTATGCTTTGCACTGATAATATTGCATTCAAGGCAGGTACAATTGTCACGTTTCAAAAGCTTTTCAGATGCAGCTTCACCATTAAGTGAAAATCTCTCTGAAAATCACCCCAGAGAGAGAGCAGAGAATCTGTTTTCTACAATTCTCTAAAACATGTTTCAAATGTGTGGTCAGAATCATTTATCTGTTACTCTTGCTTGGGTGATGCCCTCATTCTTATTAAAGTAATTTTGATGTTCATTGTAAGCTTGACAATTATTTGGGAAGTAGAGCCCTTCTGGGAAAGGGGTTTAAACATGTCCTAGAGCCAAAACTTCCCTAGTCCACAGGAAATGTTCTAAGAACCAGGTGATTCTGTAGTCATGTGTGGGAGCAGTGATGCTTTGTCAAGTGAAAGAAAGATATTATATTACAGGTGGACTTGATGGTCTTAGAGTCCATTTCCAACAAAAGGGATTCTGTGATTCTAACTGATTCCTAGGTTCTAACGCTAAAAAACTGCAAAATCACAGAGGAAAAATAAAGTTCAATATCACCATCATAGAATTCAGACTAAGCCAAAGTTTTTATAATTCTTGTTTTTTTTAGTTTTGAGAGTAAAAGAACATTTTTCTAACAACAACATGAGGTTTTGAGTACTTGGAACATTATAGACACATTAGTGCAACTAATAGAATGAATCTAACTGAGAATTACTAAATTAGAGAAAAGTAGATGACATTTGCTTAATTAGTCTACAAAGTTTTGATTAACCTCTCCAGTGGCCCAATTATGCTTCAAGAGATATCAGAAGATATCCTTAAAATAAAACAATTATTTACTTTAAGTTGAATATCAGTTGATATCACCAAGTAATTAGTTTTACTCCTGATATAACAATCCAAATTAGAAACACCTAATATGTGGGGGAAGAAAGAATAATCAAAATATTCTGAAAGTAGTTTTGCATAAAGGAAAATATCGCAAGTTTCTCCAGCTGGATAGAGGCCCATGAAAGACAGATAGAAAGAGATTATTTTAGGAAGGTACTTACAGAAGAATAATAGTAAAGTCCACTAAATTTGGAAATGAATCAGCATGTTACCTATTCCCATGCTGAGGAGGTGATGTCAATGTTTCGTAGCTATCAGAGAGATTTAAACTTTGATTTCTTGACACATAAGACAGTTCTAACAATGTTTCTGAACTCTGGCCTTGTGGTCAAACTCTCTTCAGTTTGCTGGTGCAGACTAAAATAACTCCAGTGGATTTTTTTTGGATGTACTCTCGGGAAGGTGAGCATTTCTAACCCTGAGTCTCAGGTAGCCTGATATGATTAATCCTTAAAAATTTTTGATCTCTACTACTTGTTTTCTTTTGGATGTAATGATTGTAGGTTTTTGTAATTAAATTTGTTATGAATCTATTTTATATGATTGGAAAAATGTCCTTTGGCATGCAGTCAGTTGAAACTCAGTGAATGGAGGTTCAGCAAAACTTTCTGCATTAAATGTCTATTTCAAAATAGGCTACATCTCTGGAAAACTGGACTCATGGTCCCAGCAGCCTACTTATGCAAAATCTACCTCAGAAATTATACAGCAAGGCTAACATCCTCATGTGAAATAGTAATAGTTACTAAAAATAGAACTAAGGTAAAAGAAAAAAAATGTTTTGAAACTGGATGCGAGATGTTTGTGGGTCTTCAGGGTACTCAAAACTATTAAAAAATTTATTGCTTTTTTTTCCCCTAATGAATAAATGTTTCTGCATTTACTTTTGATCAACTCAGTCCTGGACAATTGCAAAGAAAAATGCTGGTTTCTTTTAAGAAGAGTGGTCCCCACACACTGAAACATCATAGTGCTATTAAAAGGTAATAGTTTGAAGAAAGTGCAATCTGGAAATTAAGACAGGAGGAAGTAGGAGCTTTGTGCATCAGCAATGCAGAAAGGCAAAGGCACCCACAGGCCAGGCTGGCCCTGACCAGGCCACTGGGGACCCCTGACCACTAACCCCATCTTATGGCAGATGGGCTGGGGTCTCCCCTCTGGAAGGGACCCTCAGAAGGATGCACTCTCCAGCCTGTTCTGCTTTGTGTTCTTCTTCTGGCTGGACCCCAGTCCTGGTTCATCCCTCACCCTGCCTGAGATATTGATGATGTTAGTAGCCCCTGGAAATAATTGGCAAGGGCATGGCTGGCATCAGGGCTGCTCCCAGCTTCAAGTTTCCCTGAGCCAAGACAGCAGCTGGCCTTCATGGTGTTTTTGCTTGTAACTGGTATGTGGAAAAGTTTAGTGTCCAGGACAGAGAGCAGAATTTAAAAAAAGCATGATATATGAAAGAAGACATTCAAAAGCAAAGCATAGATGTTGGAATTTGAGTCATGAAATGTTAAAGCCTGTGCAGCAGCCAAAGACTGAACTGAGAGGCTGAAAGGAGCGGAGCAGGTTCAGCATTTGGAAAAAAGATCAGCAGTATGCTCATTAATTGGTTAACTTCTTCAGAGCGGCAGAAAATCCTTTCTGGTAGACCTGGTGACACCTATCAGTTAAGTTGAATTTTATTAGTTAGCGACTGAGTTTTGCTTTGCCTTGTGATAGACTATTGGCTGCTGGTCCCAGGGGTGCCAGCTGTAGCCTGTGTGTGCATTTCTTAAGGGACAGCTGTAGGCTTGTGAGCTCCTCAGCAAAAGGCAGTATAACTCTGTCAAAGACCACCCAACAAAAAATACTGGAGTTTCCTGTGAACAACTAGCAGAAATCTACGCCACCGACTTCATTGCAGTAAAAGACTCCTCAATATGTTAATATCTGTTCAGAAAAAATCCCAGTGAAAACATTATCTGTCCAGGCAGCAGATGTACAGTCTTACACCTCCTACCATAAACCTAATTGCTTATGTAATTTTTCTATCAGAAAATTAGAATCAAATTGCAAATATTTGTGTTAGCTAGTATAGGAAGGAAAAATAAAGGCAGTATAAAAATATTTAGGACAGTTACTAGGATACTCTGACCTTTTTGCTAGTTGATCTAACAGACCTAATATAATGTTACTTTTTAGAACTATAGAATATCCTGAGTTGGAAAGGGACCCATCAGCCAGGACAGCCCAAGAATCACACCAAGATGATAATTTGGAATAAATTATCATATATTAAGACATTTTGAAATAGCTATGATAAAAGAGCATCACATGAGAATGATATCATGTATGGTAAGAGAATGAAAGTGTGAAACAATCTTTCAGCTGAGATCTTTTAAGATCTGCAAAGATGGTCCTGCACTGAGAATTCCATCCATGCAACCCTATTTGCAGGGTTAATTCATGTTGCATAGGACCGTGGGTCATGTCAGCTAGTAAAAACTTGTAAATCCAAATAGTATAAATCTATTTTATAAATTTATTGTGTACCACATGATAACAATCTCAGATTTTGATTGAATCTGTTACATGCTAATATTATTAGATTAATGGAATGGCCTTGGGTATCTTTTTGAGAAGATGACATCATTAGTCAATGCCTTGTTCATCAAGATGCAGCCAGTGAATGTTAAGGACACAAGATTTTGGCAAATGGAGTTGTCTGAAGCTGGGCTGAAACTCAGCTATTCCATATTAAATGTGTTTCTCCATGCTTCATCATGTATGTGTTTCAAAACTGGCCTCTGTCAAGAGATGCAGAACATTTCTTGTCAAAGACCTACAAGAAGGCTTCTTCTGAGCTTGCCAAGGAACAGACCACGCTAATGGGACATCAGCATCACTGAAATAATATTATTATCCAAGGATTATACACTTTTCTTTTTACAATATAAAACCAATTTTAATTTCAATACAAGTTATTCAGTACCAACCATAAAGCAGTAAACAAAGAATTAATTTGTGTTCCTTCTGCACTTATCAGACATTGACTAATTAGTTTCTCTTTCAGGTTCTGAGTGACTCTTAGAAAGAAGAATCTCTTGAGGATACAAAGGTTAATTTTGAAGTGATTACAAATATTCAGCTAACATTATAATTAATAGCAATACTTAAAGCACAACAGTCATCTCCCATCCCTGTAAGGAGCATTTTCTAATTAGAGAGACTATTGGAATTTTTCAGGATATTTAACTTTTCACTCTTCAATCAAATGAGCTCATGAAGCTGGGAGAAATGTTAAACCACTTCAAATTCTTAAGCATCTAAACAAATCCTATGTACTTAATTTTATCCCAATAACTCCTCAAACACTTTATAGAATACTGGACAGATCATGCCATTACATACATACAAATCTTCCATGGATTCACAAAAATTTTTATGCTATGAACAAATAAAACCAAAATTACTTCTCACCCTACAGATTGCAAAGAATAATTCATCCACCAGAGAAATTAATTTCTGTTCTGATTTGGGGTGGGATAAAGTTAAATTTCTTCACAGAAATTGTTGTTTTTATGGGGCTCTGTTTTGGATTTGTGCTGAAAACAGTGTTGATAACACAGAGATGTTTCTAACTGCTGATCAGTGCTTCCATGGAGTCAAGGTCTTTCCTTTTTTTCATTCCAGCTGACCAGCAAGGAGGCTGAGGATGCACAGGGGATTGGAGGAGACACAGCCATGACAGCTGGTCTCAGCTGCCCACAGGGATATCCTAGACCACATGGAGTCATGCTCAACAATAAAAGCTGGGGGGTGAGGAAAGAAGGGCGGGACAGTCAGAGTGAAGGTGTCACTGCATGTGATGGAACCAGCTGCCTGCTCATGAAAAGTGGTGAAAGAATTCCGTGGGTTTCTTTCCTTGCATGTATAGCTTTTACTTTACCTGTAAATTGTCCTTATTCCAACCCATGAGTTTTCTCAGTTTTACCCTTCTGATTCTCTCCCCCGATCAGCTGGAAGGGGAGTAAGGGAGTGGCTGGGTGGTGCTTAGATCCTCACTGGGTTTAAACCATGACATTTTCTTACTAGCAAAAGAATTGAGTACAAAGTAAAACAAATTGTGATATTAGGCCTAGTATAACATAAAATATACTCAATATTTCAAAATGGAAAATTTTATATCCAAGTAAAATGAGTTGCAGAAATAAAGAATTTAGCTTATTTATTGTAGTTCATAAAATTGCTATGGGAATTTCTGACAACGGTCAGGTTAAGAGACAACATATCCTGTTCAAATCTGGTATGGTTGTATTGAACTCAAACAACACATTAAATGGAAAACATCTTTCTTTCTTTCTTTTTGACATGCAAAAGTCTTTTGAATGAGTGCAAGTAACCCCAAAGGTGAACTCTGTCTGAGAGCTGTTAGTAGTTCAGCTTTAGGTGATCAAGTCTTTGGCAAACAAAAGCATTCCAAATTTTCATTCCAAATTAGGACTCTTGAAAAAGAAAAACCTTTCACACTGACATATTTCTGGTGATTATTGGTCCACCTTCCTTATTGAAGAGGGTCTTGTGATGCATCTGTTTGGGTTGACAGAGATATAACAGTGAAGCAGACAGCAGACGTAGCCATAATTTGTCTATAGTTTATTAACGAGCAGCATTTTGCACAGAACTTGGTTTATCCCTCTCCACCACCCCTCCCTGCAGATTGTCTTTATTAAAAATACACAGCTATCTATATTTACATGCCACTATTTCAATAACTACTTCAAAATGTTTTATTATTTTTTGTTGTCTGGAAAAAATCATAAAAGGAGTGAGTGTCAAAGGTTGTTTGCAATGGTCTTTTTTGTACATTTTATGTCCTTAGCAGAGTAAGAAATGGGCATGAAATGTGTGCATGCTTGACTAATATGTGTCTTATCAGAACCTTTGTGTGGAAAGGTCTTTTTCTGATTAATAGCAAATCAATTTGAAAAGGTAATAATCTTTTTTAATGTCAAATAGAAAGAAAAAGCTTGAAATACATATTTTTTGTAACATTTAAAAGTTCATCCAGAAACTCCAATAGAGAAAGGGCTGCTCAAAACATAATTTCTGACAATAATTTTTGGTATTTTTTTCTGGACTCATAGAATATATCTGGTCTTGTTTTTAACAAGTGATTTTTTAAGCAGTCATAAATTCTGAGAACTGAGTAAAAAATTTACATAGTATCAAAGCTGAATTTAAATTTGCTACTTAGAGAAATGATGGTGTTTGTATACTAATTATTTTGAATGTTGTATGCATATTGAAAGCATCTGCTGTAATCTGACCTTTTTTGTAAACCCTGTGTTTTATTATGCCTCTAAAACTTGCTGCATTGTTTGTTAATAGTTAAAAAATAATAATAACAAGAATTATTATTTCCATGGGGAATTAGTAGTTTGCCTCAGGAATAAAGTATATCATTAAATTACAACTACTGGAATATCTCTTTTATTAGTTTGGAATGGCAAGGTTGGGTGTCTTTTTTCTCTGAACTGTAGGACTTACCCCGAAGCATGGGAAATCAATATCCTTTAACTGGTCTTTAGCTTTCAAGTAACATAAGAAAGAAACTATTATTCAAAAGAAGACCAAATATCTGACTCTTCATTGTGCTGCTTCTATGGGACAGAAAACATATCTTTGTGTGTTAGTATTGGGCATTACTAGATCATCCTATTTTTAATGCTTCACTAATATAAATATTTTTCCTCGTATAGACTGAAACATTTAGTCTAGAACACTATTGTCCCAGGTACATGCATGAAGAGATTTGTGCTAATGTTTCAGGAAAACGTAGAAATTTACCTGAGCAGAGCTGTATGGTTAGGTGGGAAAGAAATGGATCTAAGATAATTCAAGCAGCAAGCCCAGAACTGTGATTAAAAAATTCTGATTACTTGCCTCTTACACTACACAGAGTGGCTTGGGTAACCAAATGTCCAGTCAATAGCTAATGCCTGGAAAACCCAGAAAATCAACAAAGCAGGAATTACCTGCACAGAGGTCCTGCCCAAGAGATACCTGTGATTGGATGGTATAATTTTCTTGTCACATGAAGAAGCAAAATTTTTCTAATTACTTTTTGATTTTTTTTCTTTACTCATTAACTAATTTAAATCTGGGCATATTATTTTAACTCACCTGCTATTCCTCCATAAATCCAGTTCTATTTTGCCTTTAATGGTTTGCAGCAATTGGTATTATTGAAGATCACAGAAACAAAGTAGTCAAGGTTGGCAACGTTTTTGTGAGGATACATGGTTCAGAACTCTAAGGCCAAGATGAGATGATTTTCAGTGAGGAACAGGAATTGCTTGCTTTGAAGCAAAGAGAGGGAAAAATATTCTGCTGCAGAAGCTGACATTGTGTTTATTTGGCCAGATTGCTGTATATATTTATGAAGCCCACAAGCAATATGAAACATGTTCCAATGAAGAATTTGGAGCACCTAGAGTAATTATATCATCTAGAATATGAATAATAAGAAAGATGAGTTTTTCAAAATTTAACACAATCTCAGTAGGTTCAAATGCCACACCAAAGGAGTAGGAGTACGGTATTAGGCTGTATTGAGTTGACAGCAGCAGTAACCATGAGATTCTAAGGGAAATTTAGAGTGTGGTTAAGGCAGAGAATTAATCGTACCAGGACGCTTTGCTTATTCCTATGCTGACTCTGTAACAAAAAATGCATGATGTAAACTCTACATTTTAAATCCCTTGAATGCTTACTTATTGGAAAAACCTGGTCTGTTAGTGAGCAAGAGTGGACGTGAGTCTTGATTTACTATTTTGTTGTGCACAGGACTTGTGTCTAGAATTGTTTCATGCAGATTTTGGGGAATTGGAGTTGTAACACCTGAGTAGGAATGTAAAATAAACCCAAAGCAGCAAATTTAATATGGAAATGGAAAATTACAGGAAAGTATTTGTATGGATTACTTAAAAGCATAAGAGAACAAGTTAAATAGGGAGCTGAGAAGGAAAATCATTCACAGACAGTATAAAGTTGGTTCAAACATTCTACTTTATAGACATGGTAAAAATATAAAATGATCAATAGACTCTGAGGAACAGAAATGTTTGCTGGGTTAACAGCAGAGCCAAAATACTTTGCTTCTATTGAAAACTGCAAATCTTGTCTAATTGAAAAGAGTAAAAATTTTGATGGGTTAAAAAAAGGTTTTTGTTGTAATCAAGACGTATTTTGAAGTTTTTTTAAAGAGTGTAAAATAATTTTAAATTATTTTAAATTATAGGGAAAATACATGTATAAATTAAGAGGCTTGCTCCACTTAGAACCATTCTGTACAGAAAATGGATATCAAATATAATATTAAATTAATCCTACACAGGAGATTTTTAGAAAAAATCAATACAATGATTGGTAAGAAAGCACTAAGAGTGGATAACATGCAAGTTGAAGAGAACTAATTATGAAAATGCTGAACTACTAATTTTATGTACATCCTGCTGTCTAAATCAGCATTAACAAAATGCAGATTCTTCTTTGAAAACATGAGGTCAAAATTCATCTGTGCCTCAAAAATCTAATACAATGTCAGGAATCATTAGGAAAATAATTAAGTGGAAAGAACAGTTCTGAAAATTGGTTTAAAAGACAACGATGCACTCAAATGTAAAATATTGAGTGATGCATTGGTCAATCCATCTCAAAATTGATTTAGTAGACTTAGAAAAGTTTGAAAGAATGGTTCTTATCCAAAGTGAGATCACAGACTAGAACTGTGAAAATAGTGAAAAGAAAAACAGTTGAAGTCAAAATATTTTGCTTTGAAATTTTCTAAACAGAGCTTCATTTTTTCCTTCAATTCAGAATTATAAATTTTGAAGCCATGCAGCAAAAAAGTTAAATATTTTAGTTTTTATTTAGCATATTTTTATTTGAGTGCATAATTATGCAAATTGTTCTAAATAGAATTAACTTATCATTTAAATTTTTTAATTAATTGGGAAAAAAAGCTTTTAAAAAAATCTAATATATGCCCAGTTGTTTAGGAAAACAAGACATTTTGTTGGTTATGAACCATTGTTACTGAACTTCTGGTGACATTTTATCAAAACTGGGAGTTCTTGAAGAAGGAAAAATCAGATTTTTTTTGAAATAGGTATTCTAGAGACATGCTATCATCCTGAATTTTTCTCACCCCTACTTTTGAAAAGTTTCCTATCTGCCTGGTGCTCATTTGTATTGCAAGGTATACATTTATAAATTTTTATGTTCGTCCAGATGAAAAGTTTTGTGTTTGCACAAGTCTAGTTTCTGTGTTTGCTGTCACCCTTTGACTTTCATCAATTTAACCTGAAAATTATTTATGTGTGAGAGAAAGCAGGTGAAAATACTCATTGCGTCTCTATACCAAAGGAAAAAGGCATGGGATATTTGGCCATTTCTGAAAGACTGAAAGGGATATATGAAGAAAAGTCACTGGCAAAGCTGCTTGTATTCACTGCCATGCCCTAGTTGTCTTCTGACCTTCTTTTCTCCTCAATTTCCTACCTTTTAGACTAATGATGGAATTTAATTGATCTAATAAAAGAAATTTCTCCTGTGAAACCAGGAGACAATTAGTTGCTACAAGGTGCGAATTCCTATTATTACAGCATCTTCCAGACTTCTGTAGGGTGGGAAGAGTAGTAGACTGCTAATGTTTAATGTATGTGACTGTTAAGATCAGCTTGTCATGTTATGGGCTGAGATTACAACAGGCTTCAGACAGCAGTGAAACAACACCCTTTTTTCCTCTTGGAAATGGAGGATACACTTATATAATGTCAGATATTAAACAGCAATGACAATTTGTTATTGGAGACATATGGGAAGAGTATATGTAAGTTTCTTTATAGGAATATTATGGTGTAAAAACAGCCTGTTGGCACAGGGAAGCTTTGATATCAGTGGGAAAAATAACCCTCTAAAAATGGGAAATTCTCAGCTAAATGGAAAATAAAATAAGACAGTTCTCAAAGGAATTTCAGAAAGTAATAAGTGTGATAGGCAACCAGCCAGCCAGAGCAACCACAGTGTTTATTTTTCCCCTATTTTTTTCTCCTAGTTGACCAGAGGGATCAGTTTAAATGCAGGCTGCCTGTCTGAGGAATCATCTCTGAAATGGCTTCTGTGAAGGTGGGGTGATATAGGTTAGACTCAGCCAATTAGGACTATGAAAAATGCTTTGTGACTTGGGCCATTTGACATCTACTAACATACCAGTCTCAGAGGTAAAATATACTAAGAACATCAGCCTGAAAAAGTTATTTTGCAATGCACGTAGCAGGAGAGAGTGAGGGAGAGACAGAGAGAGGGAACGCGAGTGAGAGCACTTGTCTGTGGGAAGGCTGAGGTGTAAAAAGCTAAAGGCAATTTCGGTGAAAAAAAAATCAGAGAGAAACTCTCATACTACTTGGATAAAATTCAGGCTTGAAACAGAGCTAGTTGAGAATAAGTCTAGGGTATACATTCAACTCATTTTTTTATTTGCCGTAGAAAAAATATCTGTAACATGCTAATTCAGCATGCAATGTTTGCATTTTGATGTTTATTGAAATGCCCAGAATTGACCAAAAAAGTTACCCGTGCTAAAAGGAATATTAGTAAAAAAATTCTTCAACTTTGTGGGTCTTCCCCCAAAATATTAGTGCCTAATTGTTTATATGAATACTCATCTCCACTCTAGTACTCCAAGCAGTTATCTGCTCCACCTATCCTGCAATTTCATGTTTTCATTCTTCCTGATTTTCTTTTTTTATACTCTTAGTTTCACCTTTACAATACTTTCATCTGTTAAAAATTTTTAATGCTGTTGAGAGGAAGACAGATAATAAACTTTGGCTTTATAGCATTGGATAATTTATGATAGCATTTTTTGTACACATTTCCTTCAATGCTTTTGGGAAATAAAAAAAGAAATAATTATTCCCTAAAGTATTTTAGAAATATTTAGGTAATTGCTATGAACTAATCAATGTATGCATTTGTAATCTATTCAGTTTTCAAAAAACTAATATATTAGTAGGAAGACTGGAATGATATTTTATATCAGATGAATTAGTTTCTAAGAAAAATATTATAAAATAAACTTTAAATTTTACTGCAAAAACTGATCTAGAATTAAATACTCTGTTTTGAAAGGAGAAAGAGTTTCCAGGGAACAAATATAGAAAGATTCATATATAGATGAGTTAATTTTTCTCCATTCTATTTTTGTATTTCCTTTGCGATTCCTAGCAAAAAGTAGATTGCCTCTTCCTTATTCTTGTTTCCTATTCAAAAAACAAGACCATTTTTCAAATTCAGAAGAAAATAAATGCATTTTGATGATGTCAAAATGATCTCCTATGAATGCATGCACTAAAATTTCCTGTCACCTTAAGAAAGGATGTCATCATGATAAATCATTTTGTATTTGTAAAATATTCAAAGTATTGCATGTTACAGAATATTACAACCTGCTTTTTTTTTTTAGTTACCCAGGTCTAAGTCAAAACAATTTCCAATTTAAAATTTTGCCCTGTCTGGAAGTTTAAGCAACTTCTTTTGAGTTCTTATTGGCATGATGAATGTATTGCTCTATACATTATGCTATTTTGTCTGTTGCTACAGGTGGCGTGGCAAAGGCATCACAGACAAAGGTAGAATTTAGCTCAAACCACTGATCACGGACTCTTCCTGGTCTCCAGGAGCACAGCCAGTGGAGATGGATGGGGTGGCTGCTTGACATGAGAGATGGCAGCAATGACCAAGAGCTGGACCAATGACCAGGCTACTGGAAGAGACGCACCTTTGCTGTGGCTGGTTTTATGTAATATAGTTATAGGTGAAGGAAGTGGAATTGAATTAAATTTTGTGTCTTTTACACTCTTGACAGAAAGTCCATTGCCTGAATGTTCAGAAATGCATTTTGAATAAAGAGAAGCTGTTTATAGACTGTCAAACATCATACATCTTTCAGCCAGTTTACCGAAGTTCTAATTAAGGGTGAAAGTACTATTTTGTGATTGCACTTTAAATTGCCATGACATTTGGATCAGATCTCATGGATGTGAACATCTGGGGAACACCTAGGGGAAAATATAGATTAATACTGCAGTGAAGATATGTTTGTAGAGAATGGTGGATTAGCTAAAAAATGTTCTATTACAATGAAAGACATTGCACAAAACCATGCTGTCACTCAATCATACCAGCACAGCACAAAGAGAAGCAGACCATGTGGTAAATCAGTCCAGCCATTTGGATGGGTAAGCACTGCCTGCATTTGTTGTTTTAAAATATAGTTTCATCTGTTCCTGGGGCTGTGGTTTCAAAGGTAGCTGAGGAAATGATACATGCTTCAATTAATAAGCAGTTTAAAGTTGTTCTGAGTATTTTGTAATAGCTTAAATCTGAGATGAACAATTTGCAGAGGAATATGATATTATTCAATTTTAAACAGAAATGTCAGAATTTGATAGAGTGATATAACAAATATTCTATCACTTTTCTCAGCAAGGGTTTAAAACCAGCTGTAAATTATATATACTATGAAGCTATGACAAATTAACTTCCTCAGCTAGATATTTTGGCAATATTTGTATGTTCCACAGGTATTCTCTGTTTGTTTTGGCTAAAGCCATGTTTGGATTGAGCTCCACATTATTCCCATATCCTCAACATGACTAGGAACTAGTGGAAATTAATTTCATCACCTAAATAACGCAAATCAGAAATGTACAATGTGCTGTCAGTCCTGTCTCACAAAGGCTTACAGCAGCTTCATGTGAATGATGAGAAAACATGTTTGAATGCAACATGGGAAAGGTTTTCACTGAAGTCAGCAATTTCTTTTAGATATGGTTTAAAGTCTTTTTTAAAGCAGTGAAAAAATGCCACTTGAAGTAATCAACATAGTATAAAATCCTTAGTTTGATCTATGTGGGTGTAAATTAAGAATTTAAACTTCCTGTTAAGTACACTAAACACTTGATTATTTTTCTAACCTGACCTGGAACTTTTTAATACGGGTGAATTACATATAAATTCTTAGGGGTAATGATATAAGCAAAGCAATGACAGCAGAATGAAATAATGGAAATTATTTAAAGTCAAGACAGTTTATTTAAAGTAATTCTTTAAAGAGAGAGAAGTCAATGCATTCCTTTGCCTTTGTAATCGTATCTATAAGCACAGTATCTAAATGGTTTACAATTAAAATATTCAGCAACCGGAAATAGTGTTGCACACTCTGTCTTCTTAAGAAGCATTACACATTCTGTTACTAACAACTAAAAGGTGTTGGTAAGTAAGCCATATCTGATGCTTACTGTTCTAGTAAATAAATAGGAGCAAAAAAATATTTTGTAATAATTGCTTTTTTACAGTAATCTTTCCTCTTAATGGGAAGTTATGTCTATTTTGGTTCAATAGATATTTTAGGCAATTATACTAGTAAACTTAAAGGAGCTGTGTTATAAAAATAAGCCCTCACTGTTCTTGGATAAAGCTGTTCCAAGTTGCTCTTTCTCTTCAAATTATATTCCATCATTTCATTGTGTTTCCTTTTCATTGTGTTTCATTGTTGTGCATCTTTCTGAGATTTTGAACTCTGTAGACGTGTGTCTCCTACACATAAAATATTGTCTTTTATGTGTAGGAACATATGATAGCTGCTTTGAGACTGTCACATCTGGCAGGGCCTCTAGAATCCACCACAATGTTAGCAATAATAATTAGCAATGACAGTATTAGCAGTAGATGTATATGATGTTCACCCTATGAAATGGAAAGAATAATACTTTTTAGAATTTTTTTAATATTTAATGCATAATGTAGAATCTTGACTACGGTCTATATCAAATTAGATAGAACACAGCAAGTTTCATTAAAGTGGTAAGAAATTTAAGTTACTTGGAAAAAATTTTTGCCCTATTTTATAGTCCTTTTCTTGCCTTGTCTGTGGGACACAGTTTGGTAACCAGAGAACATCTTGTTAAGGACTGTCAGGATTTGGAACACAAGCCTTAGCACCTGTTCACATCTTGTGTAAACATATTTGACATAATTATAATACCATATGTTACAAATGGTTGACAAAATTTGATTAATACACATTAGTAGCTCACAGTACTTCTCATGTCACTTAAGTGTTGTACAGTAGTTAGCATTTCCCTAAACATTGACAAGATGTATTTTTTGGCTTCTGAACATGTGAAAATTGAAATTAAAAATATAGGAGGAGTATTTATTGAAACAGATGTTTCAATTAGACCTTTTACAAAAACCCTTTAATTTCTACATATTTGAGAGACAGCATTTTCTCATTACTAAATCTCTCACATACATGTACAGCATATTTGCATGTTTCTGAATCATTCTGTAGTAGCAGTAGAAACAAGATGCAAGTGACTGCAAGCTAACATGCTATGTATTTACTTTTCTTGTCTCTCATCCAACTGTTTTTATGTTTGTTTACCTGTGGAGTTTTTACAGTCTTGTACTGCAGTGGTAGCTTATCCCTATTTAACTATAACCATGGGGTCTTGATCCTGCTGGCATCTATGGAACCACACATTGTGAAAGAGATCCTAAGCAGTGTTTGAAATGAAAATTGAGAAGTCTTGTCAGAGACCCCTTCTGTAACATATTAACTGTTTCCTTGGGAGAAACTTGTGTATCTGTTGCACTCAGAGAATTACCAGCAAAGTACAGGTCAATTTTTTGTCATGCCATAAGGGGCAGTAAGGAATCTTAGCCTGCCTGTAAGTAAATAAAACAAAACCGTAGGAATATAGGAAAAAAGTTGTGGAAGAGGGAGGTATGTCAAACTTCCAGGAATGCTCTGGTGCAAATTCAATGTGTTTGTCTAAACATGGTCTATTTAAAACTGATGTTTCTCATGGACAAACTGAATTTGTGAAAGCATTTACAGCTTAAAGCAAAGAAGGAGATAATATACAGAAAGAATATTTTAGGTCTTTTGTTTAACAGATGAAAGATTGGATGTATTTATGTGTTAGATATAGAACTTCCTGTAAATATTATTTTAAGGAAAAGGAAGTGATTTCAGTAGACTATTCCTATGCTGTTCTGTAATATGAAGAATGTCTTCAAGGATGCACATAAATTAGAGATATGTTGAGGTCTGAAAAGCAGCAACTATTTCAGTTCAACATTTCTAATCATATGTCTAGATTAGCATGCATACCCTGAATAAGGATGCAGAACTGTAAATAAAACTCACCAGCTTTTATCTTGACATAAAATGAAAGTTTTCCTTAGAAGCCTTTAATCTGTCATCTTTTTTTTCATTCACAGCAGTGAGCCTGTAAAGAGCTCTGCCTCTGCAGTGAAATACCACCGTAGAGAAAGAGGGTTATCAAAAAGCTACTCTTGTTTGTTTATTGAAATCCCTATCAACAGAATGTCAGTGCTTCTGAAAATGAAACATTTTTAGTCTGAATCCTGTGTCTGAGCAAACTGTTTCTGTTAGATTTAGAAATGATAGCATCTACTGTAATAAGTCTTTGTCTGTGCATGTTTCCCCCCCCCAAAGGATAGAGAAGTCTAGAAAAATAAATTTAAAAAATAAACCTGCCAAACTACTGGTACTAAGTCTGCTTTAAGAAAATCTATCTTGTAATATTCACAAAATTCCCCATCAAAACCACCTGAGACTATTTTTGTCTATGAAATTATGCATTATTTATGCTAAGAGTCATCCTTTATAACCCATTTTACATGTTCAGAATCACAAGTACATAAAGACCAACTTCTGAGAATAGTCATTGAGAATATCTCATTACAGATAACCATAAGGAGACAAAATGCCTTGCTCTTTTTCAGCTTTCTCTGTCAATTCCCTTTGAACATCAACCCATGGGTGGGGGAATAGATGTTAAATATAGTTTAAATTGACAAAACCTGCTTACAGTCCAACATATTGGAGTGAGATTTACATGCCTGACAAAACCAAAACCCTGTGAGCAAAATCTTGTTGTCATAACAAGAGCATTTCATGAAACGTATTGATTTTCACATATACCTTGGGCTAGAGGAACAATATTGTCCTATTAGTGGAACCACATGGAAGTAAACATCTTCCTTAAACACAGCAGTTTCTTTATTCCTCTAAATTGGGATGAATTGGTCTCATAGGTTGCTCAGGTGAATGTTTTCATTGCTTTCAAGTGGGGTTGCTCAAGTTTCTTGTTTCAAGGTAAGATTCTGTGTTCATTCTTCAGTGTTTCAGGAATAGTTTGCTAGTAATACCAAAAATGGTGTATTTTTTTATACTCCAAGTGCAACCCCACAGGGCTTTGAAATTTGTAGCTTCCCTAACGTCAGAAAAATTAGATGAGGAAGATATTTGGGATCTCATATCCCTGATGTAGGCTTTACTGTATCTGCAGTTAAATCATCCAGCACTCAGAGGGAGGCAAAGATAATTTTGCCCTTCTTATATTAAGTCTCTATGTTTACAGTACTCAGTCCATGGGGATAGATGTCTATGAAAATCCAAAGCTGTCCCTCTGAGAATCCATTTAGTGGGTAGAAAATATAGATACTGGTTAAAGATCACTATTCTATATAAGCTATTCTATTATAATTTTAAAAATTGAAGTTATAGAAGTTTGCATATGCTATGGATACAGTCTTGAAGAAAATAATAAGGTCAGGCTCCCAAAACAGGGATGTGGTTATAATGTCTATCACTCACTGTTCAAACCACAGATCGGGTATCCACTAGAAAGGATGCTAAATCTTGTTGGGACACTTTGAACTGGGTAGCTTTGAGTTTGGAAGCAGAGACTTCCAGATGGGAATTAAGGAATCAGGCCTGGAGGACAGCAAAATATTCTAAAATTTGTATTACCTGAGACCGAATCAAGATTTCTTAGGTTTTCTTACAGTGGAAAATACTGGAAAGATAAAATGTAACACTTTACATTTGGTATATGGTCTAGGTGATGAAAGTGGAAGATTTATTTAATTTCTAGAACTCGCAACATTTTCTTAACAAGATGCTTCTCTGTCATCTTACTCCCATTTCAAGGATAAAATCTATGAAAGGAGAAAGGCTTAAATGGATTGTATAATTTTCTTGTTTGTTTGTTTGTAAATAACTTGCTGTGTTTCTTTTTCATGTGGACAGAATTCTCTAAAATAGAGAGAGAAGCCAGAACTATGCGTCAAGAAAATATTACAACAATTGTGCTATAGGACTAATTTTATTTTACTGGATTTTTAAATCTCATTTTCTTTACATATTGCATAACTGATTCTGTTACAGAAATGTGAAAAATAGAAAACATGCCTTTTGTTCTTTGCTTCCACATAGAACTCAATGCAAAGAATTCCACAATATAGGTAGTTGAATATTTATTTCTGCTTCAGTAAATGTATTCAGATCTTGTTAAATAAATGAAAGAGCATGTGCAACTTTTTAAGGAAGGGGTAGGAATCATACATAGAATCACCTTTTTGATTTAAAAAAGCCATTTTGAATGGAATTTTAGAAAATAGTAAAAATTGTCTCCAAAGTTACCCTCTTCTAGTAATATTCACTGTTAGTGTAACTTAATGGGCTAGATGGATAATATTATATATTTATCAGGGTAACAATTTGACAATATTTTTTTCCAATTTGATTTGTCTCTTTTCCATCAATCTGTAGGTTTATTTGTATATATAAAAATGATTTTGAAAAACATAGGATTTAATTTCTTAGTCCATTATGGAATGTTAAAATGGGAGTTTAGACAATTAATTTTTTATACTTAAAACTGTTCTTTTGAGTGACCAAATCTCCATCCTTCTGTGGTTTTGAACCATTTTTCCCTTGTGAATATTAGAAGGATTCAGATAAACTTTGAATTCATGTCAGGTGATTTGGTTTGGAATTTAATGTAGAGCATGTTTAGTAGGGCTTGCTCACCTAAAATGAGAACTTTTAGTACCACCAGATTTCAAGTTTATGTTTACTCTTGACAATTTCTGCAGAATTATATATCTTCCACATCTTTCAGAAATTCACCCAAGTGAGTCCTTGAAGGAAGTCGAAGACAAGGGATTGGATAAAACAAAATTGAGCTCAGAAAACACAAAGTGACACATTTTTTCTCTTCTCAATTTGGCAAGAAAAACAGTTTTGTTTCTCTTCCCTGTAGGTGTTTATATGTTAAAAATAAATAAATAAATAAAGATATATCTATATAGATATAGACATCGATATAGGCATAGACATCGATATAGACATAAACATAGATATAGAAATAGATATAAATATAAATATAGGTATTTCTATTTTCATGTTTTGTTGTCAGCGTTCATTTTGCACCAGCTTGTTTTTGACTTTGAAGTAGTTGAGTTCCTTTATATCTTGAATAATAATCTCAGCATCCACAGCCAAATCAAGCGTGCTCACATTTTTTTGGTGAAACCAGGCAGATGTTTGTCCACTTGCTGACATATAATTGGAATTTTGCTACTCTGTCATTGCCAGCTAATAGCAGATTTCAGTGGGGCTCTCATGTTATTTCTCTACTTTGTCAAGATAATGATTTTTGTAATTTCTAATGAAACTGTTCAGGTATGGGTTTTATCTTTATCAAAGCTGATACATCATTTCTTCTAATAAGGATTGTAGTGGTTTATAATTGTACATCCTCTGTAGCTCTTGGAGCATTGATTACTTTGTAAAACAAACTAAAGATAAATGTTGGCATAAAACTATTATTATCAACAAGAAATAAATGGGAGATCTCTAGCCTCTCTATAATTTTTAATGGGTATTAAAAATGGTATTTTCTTCTGTGTTGTCCAGTTACGAATAGAAGTTGGAAAGCACTGGGGGAGAAAGGTAGAATACAATGTTCTTATACTGGTTCTAGCTACCTGTACCTGAATTCTCTCATTTGCACATTCAACTGTTCATTGTAATTCTACTGTTCTTTCTAAAGTCCTGGTATGGTTCTCTCTGCTTCAGCTATGTCTGCTAATCCCTTCAACAGAGTTCGAAAACAGTTCCTCTCCCCACCAGCCTCTGCTGCTTCTCTGACCAATGTCAACATGCAAGTTTAAGACCTCTGCTGTCATTACCTTTCACAACCTCCACTCCAGTCTCAAAAGGTGCTCAGGGCAAGCTCTCTTGCACTGCTGCAGAATGCCTTCTGGCTTTCTTCATCGTGGGAAATTGCAGTCCCTGCTGCTCTAGATTCTAATGCCTCTCCAGGCCCTTTAAGACAAATGTGTGGTCCTAATCTGTCTCTAACCTGCTTCTGTCCTTTCTGCCACTCTCTCAGGTACCAGTCCTGACCTTTCAGTCCTTTCCCTGCTTGCTCAATAGGTATATTCCAGCTTAGTCTGTTTAAAGATGTACATCTATAGATTAATTTACTTATTTTGTCTTATGTGATCAATCCACTTTTATGTTTTTAGAACTCTGAATGCTCTCTTGAAAACAGCTCTGTTTGCCTATATTGTTTGCCTCTCTACCTCTTCACATTTTCTCTTTACTTTTCCCCAGCAGTGGAGTTTTCACTGTCTTTAGCTTAATGTCAGCTTTGCTCATCTTCCCCTGCTGCAGTCAGCAAAAGTCACTGGCTTTGCTCAGCTCAGTAGCATTAGATTGTATTACAAGCATCCTGACATTTTATGTAAATAATATAAGCAGTGTGGTGTCCTAGAGGACAGGATTAATTTCTAAAATCTTTTTACACCCTTGCTGTGAAACTGTAGTTTCAGCCAGCTCTCCTCTCAGTTCTACTAGAAATCACATTCCAACAATGCCTTACAGAGGGAAGGGAACACCTTATCTAGAGGGAAAAAGCCACCTCAGTAAACAAATGCTGTTATACCTAGTTAAGACACATGCTTCCTAATGAATTTATGAGGAAGATGTGTATAATTACTTGATATTGTGTTGCAACTCTGGGAACAATATTCAGAATTTAATCTTTAAAATGTTCATGTTTAGATGATTTAATCCAAAACCCATATTCTCACTTTTTTGACCCTAGATTCTAAAAATCTGTTTTTTTGCTAAGATTGTGATTACAGGAAAAAGCTAACATAACTGCAACCTCCTTTAACCAGGCCTCTTTCTCCTTTAATTCATGTTTTTATAAGGCTAATTTATGGCAAGTTCATCTGCCTGTGCCATTGATAATATGCTACACTATGCTATAAGGATCAGGAGTGTGGCAGGAAGGAATTCTCATGAGACCAAAGTTCTTACAGCTTACTGCAAAAGTGGGCCCCTAGAGCTGGCAGCCCCAGGTCAATGAATAAATGAGGTTTATGTTGCTGAGTTCAAGAGGTCTTATTTATAGGTTCTTAGAGGTTATGATTTTTATTGTCTACCAGGTTATAAGTTGCTAGTCACTAAAGCAGTGCAGCAAAAAATCAGCCCTCCTAGTCCATGCATATCTAGAGGTTTAACTAAAATGTGTGGAACTTGCAAAAATTTGGTGATAATGGACTTAATGGATCTGCAAAAAATATGGTGCTAAGCACTAAGAAAGGTGGAACAAAATGTGTGTCTGTGTCTGCTGTCTTTTACACCAGTAATTAATAAGAGCTGTGGCTGGTACAATGAAGCTTTTTTGTAATGGGGCCCCAGCCTTTCTTATCTGGCTCTCATACATTCATTTTCATGTATTCTCCACACTCTTTTGCTATATACCTATGATTTCTTTTGGGAAAAGCAAATAAACTTTCTACAGGTAATGTCTGTGAATGCACCAGTGCACAAACTGAGGCAGCACAGAGCCCTGGGCAACCTCTGTTCCACTTGAATGGCAGATGGATTTCATCCTAGTCCTGTCACATTGTTATCTTCTCTGGTTTTCTTAGCAAATAATAAACTATTTTCCTGGAATAGTTCAGCCATAGGCTTGGAAAGAAAGGTTACTGCTTAAGAACAATCTCTACTTGTCCGCTGATGATATTTTTCAAACAGCTTTCATGAAAATTTGAAAGCATTATCATATTTAGCACCTCAGGCTTAAAACCAGGGCAATTTAATTAAATGTGGTTAGGCACAGAAGAAATATATCCCTAGAAGCAGAATCTCTAACAGTATCTGTTTTCTAAAATGATAAAATATTGAATGTTTGCTCCAGAAATTCAAAGAGGCTCTATGAAATGACAGTTTGAGTTGCAAGGCTCCTTTGCTGACCTTGTGGAATATTGCAGCTTGTAGAGGAAAAATAGTAGAGGATGGTTGTACAGGATGGAGTACAAGATGGCTGGGCCTGTATGAAGAT
Organism: Pycnonotus jocosus; assembly: GCA_013400435.1. NCBI lineage: Eukaryota > Metazoa > Chordata > Aves > Passeriformes > Pycnonotidae > Pycnonotus > Pycnonotus jocosus. Next base: position 320,719 of record VWYP01029049.1, read on the forward strand.
CTGATGAAAAGACACAGAAATTTTCTCTTGCTGTAGAAACAAGACGCTTGCCCTGGAGAATGAACACATTACTCATTCCTGGAATTAATTATTTTGTCAATAATAGGATTTGTTGTTGGAAAAAGCAGTTTTGGGTAGATTGAAATCTAGATGGATCCATGTATACATAAATACAATTGCACTCTTTCTGCCATGATGATAACAAAAAGCCACAGCAACCACACTGTTGGGTTGCTACATCTTAATGTCACATAAAAGATTATATTAAAAAGGTTTAAATCACTTTTCACTTCACCTGCAGCATTTCCTCTGTTCTGTGTTTTCTTGCTGACTGAAAATGTATGTTTTCAGTCTGTGGGCTCAATATGTATAATATTACAATTAATTACTAATATTTGAACAATGTGCTTACAGAGACTAATTTGGCCATAACTCAGAGTTGTTGAACCTGCCTCAAACTGGACTGATAATGAATCCCAGTTTACCATTTTAGCTCTGCCTGTTTCTCACTTCTCCTTTTTAGATTATGCTCATCTTTAGAAATAGAAAACTTCCACAGATTTAAAAATACTGCAGAGAAGAGCAGCCCAGAGTATGCATGTTCAGGTCATTAAGGATGTTACCATTATCTTGTTTTTCTGCAGTATCAATTCTATCACCTGCTTCATAAGGACAATGATAACAGTGGTTTGAAAGAGGGAGTTAACTTATTTTAGGAAAATGAACAACCTGAAGGAAAAAAGAAGGAAAAAAAAAAAGAGAATTTCACAAGTGATCATCCTGTTTCTCTGAGATTTTATCAGATGAGAATTTCACTTGAGAACTCAGCTGGATCACAATGGATAATAATTTTTTTCATCAGTTTTATTTTCTGTGGTTGCAACAGAGAAGTAGCAGTATAAAATGGAAGATATATTATAATAATTGAAAGACATTTGTATGCAATTAAATACCTGTGCTGTTATCTAGAACTATAAACATTTAAGTACTGTGTTATACTGCACTGGTACTGCAACTGTTACTACTTCAGGCTTTAAGCAGTATCTTTATGTGAGTGAGTGACTTGAGTGTTAGAGAATAAAATAGGAAAATTAATTACTGAAGAATAAATTTTAAATTAAGTTGAAACCACAGATTTTTTTTTAATGTACATTTATAACCCTTCATTCCTATTTTTATACCTTTAGCAGCTGTTATTTAGCCAGATACTTGTCTGTTGGTGAAAAAATAATAAAATGCTGGACTTTTATCTCTCTATATATCTGTTGAAATTCAGAGAAATATTTTAAAGCTGAGAATAGAATAACAGAACAAATTGTGAAAAGAATAGAATCCCAGAGTGTTCACATTTTAATTGTACTAGAAAACTAACATGATGGAATATTTAATCTCTTAGAGTGGAAAACTTATTGGGTATCAACCCAAGATGGTGATCATATGGTAGGAAAGTCCTCTAAAAGAGATCTACTATAATAAGATAAAAAATCCAAAACATTTAGGTTTGAAAGATTAGCAGTTAATAATTGTGTGCTGCAATTTGAGAAATAAAGAAGCTGATAAAAGCAAGAAAAAATGAAGTTGTAATAATCTCCTCTGAGATTAGAGGCTAACATCCAGGTCTGAATAAATCTTCCAATACGCTGATAATTCTACAGAAAATGTTAAATTGTAAAAGACAGAATTGTTTGAAAATGAAAAGTTTCCTGTCATGTTATGACTACTAACCACATTGCTTTTCTTCTGAATTGTACTGTTTCAGTAATATTTAAAAATATATAGCATATTGTGGTAGTCAGTGAGTTGTTGGTTCAACCCTTAACCAGTGTGAAAATCAAGCTCTCATATTTGATTAGTAATTACTTATGCATCTACCTTGCAGTTCTAAAACTATGAAAAGCAGCGATAATTTTGACTAAATAATAGAAATTCATTCTAGCTTATTTGTAAAGGAGCTGGGATTCATGTATATTTTACGATCTGAGGGCAAATGATTTGTTGTCATTTATTGTAAAAATATGAATGTTGCATTTGTGCTGCTCTAAGATTTGTCTGCAGTCTGTCATGCCCAGTGTTAAATAACAGCTGATTTCAACTATAGAATATTTTAACTCACATAAAAAAATCTAAAGTTTTATTCCTCACTATTTGCCTTTTGATCAAAACCAAGAAGAACAGATTGACTTCTGAAAGATTCAAGATTGGAACTATTTTGAAATTCTGCCTTTTTCACTTGAAAATTATTGATTGATTGATAATAGGATCATATAGGAGAGAAAATGGGCTAGTCTTCTACTGATGTGCAGAATAACAATAGGCAAAATAAGTTAAATAAAATTAGGTTTTACTCTGATGGCATCGTAAATTGAATCTAATCGATGGAACTGGCAATTCCATTCAAGGTTTTCTGTTAACCTCCTATAGAACTCTTGTATTCAGAAAGCAGTTTAGATGTTATTCTTTATAGCTGAGCAATGAAAAGATTTGGAGCCCATTTTAAAGATTTTATTTGATTGCTTTTTAAAAAACTAAATTGCCTTTCTCTCTGTGAGTCAAAATGCACAGATCTGAAAACCTCTTTTTAGCGTTGTTCTTTAGATGATGGTGTCAGTGCTACATCTTCATTAAAGTGCGCTTTGTTTCAGAACCATGAGCCAGACGAGGAAATATGAATTCTGTAGGAAAGTTGTATGTAAAAAGACCAAAGACAGGGTGGTCAGAAAACGTATGGAATAGATGTCTACAATTCATAAGCCAGAATGAGCCTGACTCTGACTCTTGGCCTGCCAAAATTAATGTAGCAGTTCCATTTTATCACCTGCTACTTGCCTTTGCCTGACCACCAAGGGCTTTTTCTCTTCAATTTATCTATCAGCAAAATTTCTATTGTCATGTGACCTTATGAGATGTGTATCTATAGCGAACCAGTGCTTTGAGTACTGTCAAAATACTCTGTTGTACCAAAAATTTAGTATGGCTGTTTAATGGTGTGCTATGCTGAAGATAATGTACCATGCTTCTTTCACCTGGGAAATGAATTTATACACAGCTCTGGGTATGCACGGTCTGGGTATCCCACAGCATAGCACTCTGTGCTGGGGAGAACAATCTACAGATGATTTTTCAACTCGCCATGTGAGAAATTAAACTTAAACCAATGTTTCACATTAAATCTGGCACCTGTAATCTATTAGCATGCTGTGTACCTAAACAAAAATGTAAATTTTATTTTTTTCCAAGGGATAGATTAGATCTAATCAGAGCAGGTTGGTTGCAAATGAACTGTTAGAGACTTGCCATAGTAAACTTAGCAATTCAACAGACCTGGCAACATGAATAAGTGGAGACAGCTGGAAAAGAAGTCAACTGGAGAATAAAATCCTATTTTTCAATATCTGAATATAAATGTCTTTCTTGAAAATAACTTAACATCCAAAAATGTTTGCTAATTGTAGGTTGAACTTAAACAAAAATAAAATGTTAGAAGTGAGAATCCTTACTACTTATACACTGAATTAAATCTAGGCTCCTAATGTTGACTCTTCATTACCAGACCAAGGGTAGCATTTCAGAACAGAAATCTATCACAAAGTCTACTTCACTCTTAAATGTTTAGAGTTAAGTGATATTTGCCTGCCAGAAAATGAAGCAGCAGGATGAATTAGCCCATGTTGCTCACTAGACCCTAACAGAAATATTCCTTACCTAAATATGTAATTTTTATCATTGATAAGCCATTCAAGAAAATACTTGTTGACTGCAAAAGCAAAGCAGCACATAAAGCCATTTCCTTAGGCCTAGAAATTATTTACAGAAATGCAACATTGACAAATATCTTTGATAAGACCATTTTTTCCTGACATGGAAATTTCCCTTTAACTAAGGCTGTGTTTTAAATTCCCTCTTCCCCAGGTCTCATGCACAGAGTAAATTAGCTCCAGCTGATCTTGACTGCTTCTGGTACATGAGCCAGCTTGTTATGCATGTTCATACACAAAAGTGTATACTGCATTTCTGCTTAGCCTTGAGTCAGAAAAAGCTATTTAGATTTTTCCCCCGCAGGATCAACTTCTGTAAATGTTGTCAGTGTTTCGGTTGCTTGGTCTTTTTCATCTCCAATAGCCAAGGCTCAAGCTAGAAAGAGTTCAGAAAAGAGAAGTTGGAAAAATTCATAATGGAACAAAGGAAAGAATGAAAATAATAATTTTTACCTATCTTTTCACTGCCTTCTTTCTATTATGGACAGCCAAAATCAGAAAACTCCTCCTTTTTTAAAGGTTTATCTCCATTTGTCTCTCCCTAGAGAGAAACTTTCAAGTCCTTAAAAGTCACTCTTCTGCCTTTCTGTATATAAGGTGCTCTTTATCATCCTGCTTATAATATTTGCTGCTCTTTCTCTATTCAATGCATCATTATATTCCTACTACCTATTCCAGAATAAGGTTTTGGTATGACTTTTCCTCCATTTTTTTTCCAAATTATTTTTACTTCATTTTTATTTTGGCAGTGGGTCTTGTAGCGGTTGCTGGCGTTTCACAGAAAATGTTTGTTCTGAGAGTTAACAGGACATGTCCTTCCAAAACACGTAAAAGTTTGCAGGTCCAGATCCATCTTGTGCATCATTAGACACAGAACTGAGTGGCCTACACTCTGAACAGGGCTGCCCTATGGGCTCAAGCAGCAGAGAGAAAAAGAGGCACCTTCTTTAGAATCTGATTTACCATATGAAGATGTCTGTGCCATTGCACTGGCAACAGGCATATTGTGGTTAGTCACTTTGTTTAGGTCCCTAAAGTTAGGTGGAATGAGATAGAATGTCTAGGTCTGCTCTTGATGTGTTGATGTGTGGTAAATAACTACATTATTGCACTGAGCCCGTCAATTTATCCTGTTAAAATAGCCTCAATATTATTGAGATCATATATAATACTAATACAGTTCAGTATGAAGCTTATTACAAGGAAGAAGGAAGAGAGGTATTTTCCTAGGTAAGGATTAAACATAGATATATGTAATTTGAAATATTAGCAAGATGGTAGTTTGGAGGAGGCATATTCCCAATTGTTCAAAGTAACAAATGAAGTTAGAGTTTCCCACAGTGAAATAAATGCTATCTGCATTACCCATATGTCATGCTCGATTTTAATCCCATTAAAATGTGTGAAAATTTTGCTTACAGACATTTTAAATGTCACCTGGAAACAACAGTGCTGTGAGTCAGATAGAGGCAGAAAGGGCAGGTTAAGTACATGGAGAAGATACCCAGAGGATGAAGTCCTAGCAAACAAAGAAAACATCTAAATAAATTAATTTTAAATTTTTCTTTCAATTTTTTTGCTCTTTCCTCTCCACCTAGGATTTTATTATTACTACTAAGTTAAACAGCTCTAAAAATAGCACAATTCAACAGATATCAGCAGTGTCTTCTGCTACAGATGCTTTTCATATAATTAGACAAGTTTTCCAAGAGATATCTGAGAAAATGACTTGGGATTAAAGTGATACACAAGACCTCAGGAGAGAGACGGAGGAGTAAGAACATGTCTGTCTAGAGCACCATTCATTGGTTCTGGATTCTACACTGTGTTTTTAATGTGCTTTTACTCCTGCATTGCTTTTTCTCTGCCTTTGCTGTTCACTAAGGAATACCCTGAGGAAGAAATGAGTATTTTTCATTTATACTAGATGAGGACTCTCAATATCAACTTTCATCTTAGAATGACCTGAAGCAGGGGAAGATACCAACAGGTTTATAGGAATTTACAGGATCAGGTTCTTCCATGTCCACAGAATATTTAGGGGCTCGAGAAATCCTTAAGGTTTTGGAAAAAAAAAAAAAAATCAAAACCATTATGATATAACTCAGATCTTGTTAGGCTATTGCCATTTTAGAGAGGAAAAATGGATATTTGTAGAGAAAGTCTCCTGCTTTTTAGTTACTCTCAGTGCTATATATCCTTTGAATGATATAGTATGAAATACAGTATTGCAAGTCTGATACTGTGTTGGCCTTGAGATTTATTTGCACAGATCGATCAAAAGTGAATGTCAGAAAATCATCTGTCAGTCACAGCTTGAAATGTCTTTTAAAGGTTTTTTAAACCTTTTAGGTTGATGAGAACTTTACATTTCTCTCTCACAAGTTGACCTGTTACATGGATCTTTCTGATATCACGGTTGAATTGCTGCAGTACGCTTGATTGTGTGCTGCCAAAAAGGTTCATCTATCACCTGCAGCTAGAGCAGATTTCAGCAGAGTGAGTGTTTGTAGGTGTGGAATGGGGGATTCTGCTGCTCTTCAAGTTTGCTATATGAACTCAGTATAATGAGTTAAGTTTCTTTTTTTTTTCAGCATAGTGTCTGCCTCTAAAATCTTCTCTGCAAAAGCCTAAGGCTTCAAAAGTTTCCCCAGGTGTCAGATCCAGCAGAGGAGTTCTGGTGGTGAATCCACATAAGTCATAGCTCTCTCTGGGAGCTGTGTGCCTCCCTTAGCTCAGTCTATCTGCAAACTCTGCATGAGCACCTGGTGTGAATCTTACTAAACATTCTTTCAGAAAGAACTGAATCAAATCTGCCCCTCTACCAACATTTTGCAGGCTTTTTTTTTTGCAATCGGTCTTGTATTTTCAGCTCTTACTATCAGGGTGATTATTTCTTTTAACGAGGTTTGAGAGATCATTTGTGAGGGCTAAGAGGGAAAAAAATCTGCTCAATTTATGTAGTTTAAAACAAATAATGATAGAAGTGGTATATTGATTTATTAATGACACAGAATCAACAAGGAATGAGCAAGATATAATTCAGGTCCAATATGAGCCATGTAACAGATAAACAACAATAATAATAGACATGTAAAAAATGTTAGGGAACACATTTTCAAATACCCTGCACTGTTGCTCCACTAACTCCATGTAGGCTACTCGTAGTGTCCAATAGAGAACAAAACAATACTCTTTCATTAGCTAATAATTTTAATTTTAAACCCTTGATATTTGAGGAAATTTCCTACTCCAAGGGACTCTACAACATGAGTCTCAAGTGTCTGAGCAACCTTACTGTGAACTACAATGTTCAGAATTTTCAGGCAACAATCTACTTTCTATTATTATTGAGTAATTTTTTCCACAAAGAGTGTTGTGAGTTTAAACCATAAACTTCTGGAAAGACAGCCTTTAATAATATGAAAATTAAGACTTTAATAATATGAAAATTAATTTAATATCCTGAATATGTGTTTTGTGTTCCTGTTCCATTGAATGCAAAAATGCATCCAACGGAACACCAAAAGAAACAGCCTTCCATGTCAGGTGAAGTGTATATATTGCCCTTATTTATTTCTGATTAATAGAACATAATTAGCATGGGAAATTCTAATCTAACTAAGATTTTCTACAAGCAAAACATGCTATAGTTTCTGGCAGTATAAATGTACATAGCTCTGTATGCTTTTGAACTGGTTATTTGTATCAGTAGGATTCTATTATATCAATTTACTTCAGTCATATCCACTATACAGAAATACAAATAGTATCTAATTCATTAAGTTTAAAACATGAAAAAAATTCTGAGATTTGTGGGCCAATCCATCTCTGTTTTGAGACAAATATACATATAGCTGCTCATGTACAAAAGTGATCATTATTTGCACATTTTACTGTAGGTGTAAGATTACAATGAAGGGATAGTGGAACAAGTATAATAACTAACATAAGACGTATAATAAGCATTTGTATGGCAGTATTTTGTAATATGGGGAAGTATTTTTCCACCTAGATTTCTGGTACATGCAGTTCTGCCTCATCTCAGTGTGCAAACCAGTTTCAGTTTATTCTCATGTTAAACTGGGATGAATTTACCACTTGCACTGATTTTTGAACAACTTGTTTGATATATTTATTTTTTTAATGTAAAAAAGTATTTTCCTTACCCCTACATTTAAATACATTATGAAATCTCATAGATTTCTCACTGAGCCATTGAAGACTGAATTTGACACTCTGGACTAAGTTCAGAAGTGTCATAAATTAATTTGTAAATAAGTCATATGTATAAACTGGTATAACAAATATGCTCTAAGATATCCTAGCATAGATATCTAGCAGTTTCAGTAGAAAAAAGAATTAGCAAATGTGTGCAAAATATAATTTAGGGAAGCAAGATATATACACATATATATTAATATAGTTCTATTCCTCTCTTATCTCATCATAACTGTTAAGTAATTTTTATATCCTGACTTTCCCCTTCCTAGAGAGCAAGCCAAGTGATTTAAAACAAACTTATCATTTGCTAGAAGACAAATATCAGGGAGACTGTGTTTGAAACAGATCAGAGAGAGGCCTTGTGCTAAATTTAGGTGAGCTAAGGTTAAACCCTATTGATCAAACATTATAGCTTGAGAGAGCGATTATGAAAAGGTTTTATATAATTAGTATTATATAAGCTCAGTAGAAAGGACTGTTAGAAAGGAAATTATCAGAAGTAATACTGACAGGCTTTGCAAATGCTATGCAGATGTTGATTTGCCTTTGCATGACTTTGTCCATCTCTGCAAAAGGGTTCTTTGATACCGAGAATAATACTATTATGTCCTTTCTAATTCTAAAACACTTTTGGAAAAATTCTTGCAAATAATCCTTGTTCACAATGCACCATCTCATACGATGTTACAAAACCAATCAATAATAACAAAACATATGCGTAGGATCAGGTGTAGTTATTAGAGGAAAAATTTGACATAAAAATCAGAGAATAATTGCCAATTAAAAGTGTAAACATTTCTGTATGGTATTTCTGTTAAGCTGTTCTATTTGGGGAATGTAAAACATGACTAACTACATCAGCAGGTGTGGTGTAGGTGTAGTGCAATTATACATTGACATTTTTGCTGAAGCTTACAGAGTATTATTTTGTACTGGCTAACATTATAGATGTAGACCTGATTAAAAATAATTGAAGGATCAGTTATGTGTTAAAAATACCTTTTCCTGCAACTAGAAATCTTAGCAAGGATTGATTGTTCAGACAGAAATATGAACTTCAGTCTGAAAAGGAACATTATACTAGTTTTAAGATTTTTATTTGTCTTATTCTACTGGGTTTTTTTGTTTTAATGACAAACATTTCTAAATTTCTTACCAGCTGTGGGTTTTTGTATGTTTCTTATTTGATATTAATTTTTAACATTTGTGTGTGAGTGATATTGTGAATATTGTTAAGTCAGTGGCTGGGTAGTGACTCATTTACCAGCAGTCCTTGCCTAACTATGTTGACATGCAGTTGACTGGAAGTTAGCAAGTGTAATACCCATATATAAGAAAGGTTGTAAAGAGAATCTGGAGAAACTCAGAATGACCTCAGTGCCAGAAAGGTCATGGAGCAGATAATCCTCAGTGCCATCCTGGGGTATGTACAGTACAAGCAGGGAATGGGGCCCAGACATCATGGTTTGTGAAGGGTTTATGAAAAGCAGATCCTGCTTGACCAACATGATTTTCTGTGACCAGGTGACCTGTGGGAGAATGGATTGTAAGAGGTGCAGCCAAACTAATTACTGAAGAGTGGAAAGAGCTTTTCCCTTAATAGGTCACGGCTATGTCCAAAATGGATGGATGTTATAAAAGAGTGAGTTAGCTGGTCAAAAGTTAGAGTTGGAGTTTGCTGGCTGTGCTGTGAGGAGGAAGGGTCAGGTGGTCAGGTAGTTCTCTAGAAAGAAGAGAGAAGGAGTCAGTGTTGTGCTGTGCTGCCTGTGGGAATGCACAGAGAGAAGGCGTGAAGGTTTTACTGTAGGATAATAAACTGATGGTGTCAGTCAGTTTGCATCTGCTGCCCAGTGGTGCCAAGCACCAGTGCTGACAATTGGTGCCCCATGTGAGGAGGCAGCACAAGTACCAACAGTGACTCACTTAATGGATGAGGGCATCATTACAGGTAACATGATAGGATGAGAAGAAATGGCCTCAGTTTGTATCAGAGGAGATTAAGTTGAATGTTAAGAAAACTTTCTTCACTGGAAGAGCAGATAGGCAATGGAAGAGGGTACCTAGGGAGCTGTGGGAATCATCACCCCTGGAAAGTTTTTTAAAAACATGTGGATGTGGCATTTGGTTATTGGTGAAGATGGCAGTGCTGAGTTAACAGCATGACAATCTTAGAGGTCATACCACCCTAAATGATTCTATTATTCTGTCAATTTATTTAGACAGGTTTAATAATTTTCCAGAAGCAAAGCATCTTAACCATTGCTGTCTTTGAATTCATAGAATCACAGAATGTTTTAGATTGAAAGGATCTATAAAGATTATTTCATTCCAATCCCCCCACCACAGGTAGGGAAAACATCCACTTGTCCAGGTTGCTCAAAGCCCCATCCAATCTGGTCTTAAACCCTTCCAAGAATGGAGCATCCAGAACTTCTCATGCCTCCAGAACCTGTGCCTGTGCCTCACCACCTTCATGGTAAAGAATTTCTTCCTTATGTCCAATGTAATCCTCTTTCAGTTTAAAGCCATCCCACCGTGCACTATCAGCACATTCCCTCATCACAGGTCCCTCTCCAGCTCTCTTATAGGTTCCCTCTAGGTGCTTGAAGGCTCTGAGGTCTTCCCAAAGCCTCCTTTTCTGCAGAATGGGCAACCCCAATGCTCTCAGCCTATCTTATAGGAGAGGTGCTCCTGCCCTCTGATCTTCTTCACAGTCCTCCTCGAGACTTGCTCCAACAGGTCCATGTCTTCCTTATGTTGCAGTCTCAGAACTGGACACAGTTCTCCAGGTGCAGTCTCATCTGTCTGAAACTGCTGGTTATGATCCTTTTGATGCAGCCCAGGACACAGTTGGCTTTTTGGGCTGCAAACACAATTTGTTGGGTCATGTTGTGCTTCTTGTCACCCAACACCCCCACATTTTTCTTCCCAGGGCTGTTCTTGTCACCCAACACCCCCACATCTTTCTCCTCAGGGCTGTTCTTGATCTATTCCCTACCCAGCCTGTACTTGCACTTGGGGTTGCCCTGATCCATTTGTAGAACCTCACACATTCCCTTGAACTTGGGTTCACACGTGCCCACCTTTCAAGTCCGTCAAGGTCCCTATTGATGGCATGTGTGTTGACTGCACCTACAACTTGATGTTGGGGAATTTGCTGAATGGTTTCCTGTATTTTGTGTTAACACAAAGTCACATTATGAAGGTACATTTGAAAAATATAAAAAAGAAATTCTTCAAAATACCTCCAAATAAAAAATGAGAACTTCTGCTGCCAAATATTATTAGGTCCTGCAGCTCTGGACCTTCATATCATCTATAGATATGAATGAATAACTTTAAGTAGTTAATGTTAATGATGGTAATTATGAATGTTAATAATAATGTTGAATGTTAATGGTGATAATTATGCAGCACAACCTACCAAGGGTCTGGATATCATCAATATCAAGTGTTCTTACAATATAGAATGATAAAAAACCCAAAATATATTAATGAGAAAATTTTCATATTCATTTCATATTCTTTGTTCAGTTACTAATCAACAGACAATCAAATAGGTCTGTAAGCCATGCTGCGGTTAAATATTTAATTTCAAGAAACCTTCCCCTGGATATTTTTTCCTCCATTGAAAAAGTGAAAAATAACTCTTGACTAAGAAAGAATGTTATTTGTCATCAGTTGTTTCAAAAGGTTTTGAGAAGTATAATTGACCCTGTAATAAGAAAGGACATTTTGAACAATAAAATTCCTTTTTCTTTTACATGAAATGAAAGAAAGCATATAAAGGTGACAGCTGCAGAACCAGTTTTGTCAAAGGGCAGCAGAACAGTATTTTCATGTGTGAATAATAGCTCTCTTGATGGGACTGAGATCTTTTCTGACTTTTGTGCTCACACTCTAGCCACTGTTATGTGACACAGACTCGGTTTAACAATTAACATGAATATCGGTGCCGGCATCAGTAGACAACAAAACCACAGAAGCTGTCTAGATTTGTGCTAGCTGGATTATTAGTTGTGTAATACAGTGTGCAGTCATAGGGACTTACAGGTAACTAGAACAAAGCTGGTCATGTGTAACTTATTTAGTGGTCACTCCTTGAGTAACATACTTTGGTAGAAGAGGAGTGATGGGATTCTACCATTCTGTGGGCTGGTAGAGATTTTTAAATGATGCCTTAAATTTTAATTTTCATGTTTTTCAGATTCTGTGCTGCCTAGGGTTGTAGTTGTGAGCCTCATATTAAGGGCCAGTGAGCTCTCTTCAGAGAGTAGGTAGACAAAACAAATGCTTTTCCTGCTGAAGACCAAGGACAACGAGTACAACTTTCAGGCCCAAAAGCATAAACAACGGTGGACTGAAGAGAGAAATAAGAAGTATGGGACCTCACAACCTGAGGCTGTGGTTGGACAATTGGGCCCCAATAGGCAAATGGACCAAAACTTATAAAAAGTGTAGGACCTTGTGACCTGTCGTCCATTTTGTGACCATTCTAAGTCCATCTTGGGTATAGCCCTGCTCAGGCTCTTGTCCTGCCCAAGGTGTACCCTAAGGAACTTTCAATAAATATCTGCTTTATTCTCTAGTTCTGTCCAGTCTCTGTTTCAGGTCAGCCTTCCCAAGGCATCATAAGCTAGTCCAATATGTTGTAGGAGCACAGCTGAACAATGTTAAGTTGGGTTGTTTTCCTTTTCTTCCTTTGCTGGAGAGATCACTTTCTGGAAATTATCTCAGTGGAGTTTCAAGTCACAGCTGTGGTAGTTGTGAATTCATCAGGGTAATTTACTTTACTCTGGGTGATATTGTATGTAGATATAGCATTTATATTAATAATATTGGTGGTTACCTGAACGACAGAAGAGATTACAATAGAGTAGGTAATGTACAGTTGTATCTCCTGTTAAAAACTAACTGTGTCTCCTGTTAAAAACTAACAAAATATTTTTTTGTATGAGGAATAGGAGACATAACACAGAGAGGAGGAAAGGTAGAACATGAGGGTCTGTATTACAAGAAGATGATGTACTTTAATTGAATCTGTTTAATGTGTTTGGTAGTGTTACACTTCAATCCATGAGTAGGTTCTGCTGCGAGACACAATTGAAACAGAACCAAGATCTCTTTGTGTAAAAACCTCATAGAATCTTAATGCAGAAAAAAGGCCTATTAGCAAGGTTTTCTAGGAAACTTCAGCTACCAGCTACCATGTAAGAATCATATGACATGCAGTGAGTATTTTATGATGTTTTGATCACAGACCAACAAGATCATCTGCAATCACAGCTGGATGTTCCAGTGAAATTGTGTGCTGTGTGATGATGTGCTGGAAGTGTTTTGATCTGGGACAAGATGCTGCTGGAAGATGGTTGTCAACATCTTAAGAGTATACTTGTTTGATAAAAACAGAATGGAAGGAAAAGCAAAATTAGAGTTGTAGGTTGATATTCCTGTACTGTACTGTTAATACCCCCAAAACTTAACAAAGATAAAAATACAAATAAAACTGTACTTGTCAGACATGGGGTCTATAAGTGAGTTAAAGAATGGGACTGGATTGATGGAAGGCATGAATTACAGGGATTCAGTATAACCAAATGGTGAAAGATGGGTCTTGTGAAGTAAGTGATCTGGTACATTTTGGCCTGAAGGACAATGCAGTGTACACCTGCATTAGGTTATCAAGGCCAAAACACAAGCTCGTGCATGTGCTCGTTCCACTAGCATCTTTGCAAACTCATTTTCTAGCATTTGTTTTGCCTGTGAAAGCTAACAGCAATCCAGAAAACACTCAGCCATAGTCTGGGTTACTGCAAATCAGGAGTAATTTCCAGTGGTTTTGTCCCTGGCTCAGGTGTGGCCATTCTCTTTTACAGAAGAAAGTTTAGGTGTGTGGATGTGAGTCATACTGGGTCATGTGGCCTCTGGACCAGATATTCAGTAATTACCCAAATCCTGCTCTTTATCACAATCCTTAACCGAGCCACTGGATTTTGATATTTTCACAGCTATGGAATAGATGAGAGAGTGGTGTCTACATCCAAGACATAATTTATTCTGAGAGTATACATGCAAGGGTTATAAATAGTGGTCTGCTCTTTGGTGTCTATGCCTTCCTGTAACCTCAGTCAGTCAGTTAATAGAGAGTCAACCACTGGGCGATTAATTTCCTTAGCTGACATATATTTATTGTTGGTCTACTCAGCACACTCAGAATCATCCTTCTAAAAGAAGTCTGAGATTCTGAAAGGTAATTGAAAGGCAAAGGAAAAAAGTATTTTTATACCTAGGGATGACCCTGAATGAAAATTCCAAACCCAAAACCTCTTAAACTGTGCAAACTGATTACATGCATTCTTTTCAAAGGACGTTTCAACAGAAATATTGTCTTATCCTTGGAATGTCTCTTAGAGAAACATTTACTCTAAACAAAAAATGTAGCACATTTGTTTATGTTGTCATACAATTTCAAAAAGCATCTTGTCTGGTAATTAATGGTTCTACTTCATTCTAGTAATAATAATAATAAAACAATTTAAACATTCTCTTATTTAGTAGTCATTTATCCTGCCTGTGTTCTCAGAGCTTATAGTAAGCATTTACTGTTTTAAAAACTGACAGTTTAAATCTAGCACAAACCCAAGTGGCACTAACAAGCAAATTGTTTCCATTTGTGAAACCTATTGTAGTAATTGCTACTGACTCCAGAGACATTCCCTAGGCAAGAGCAGTAATGATAATTTGGTAGCTTTCTTTTAAGTAGACTTCGTTTACAACAGCTAGCAGACATTTCTGCCTTCAGGGCTGAGGAGAGGTTTATGGACTACAGTAATAACTTCCCACTTAAAATTTTTCAAAAGTGGTTGCTTTAGTAGTGAGGAAACCCCATTATGTTTTCCAAATGGTATTTCTTAATTATCAACAACTCTTTATCAACCCTGATCCTTTATGAGGCTCCCAAAAATACTCAAGACAAAACTCTTGTCAAAATTCCCAGAGATGACTAATTTTCATACTAGAAAATTATGAAATAATTTATGTCCTTTAAGATCATCAAGTCCTATTTTTAACCCAGCACTTTTAACAGATTATTTCTTGAAACTGGAGCAGGTGTAGCAGGGATGCCAACCTCCTACAGTGCTTTATGTAAAGCAAATATAATTTCTATGCACTTTCCTTGAAAGTCTAGTCTCTAGACCCTTTACCAGTTTAATTGCCCTTCTCTGCACATGCCCTACTGTTGGAATTCTGGAAACTGAGAATTTGAGGTTTTGGTATATAGACAGTAATGTGTGTGGGGCAAGATGGAGGAGTTTAGCCATTGTCTGAGTCCTTCTTCTTCACCTTCTTCATCCTCCTTCTTGGGTTTGGGTGGTTTTCTGTAATTGGTTGATGGAGTCCGCATTGCAGGCTTCAGGTACTTAATTATTGGGTTTAAAATAAAAATAATTTAGGTGATATTTCATAATTGGACAGATTGTCCTTAAAAAGACCTGGTAGAGATAGAGAAGTACTCAATTTTACCTCTTTTCTCTAACTTGCTAGTTAGAGCTCATGGCTCGTGAGTCTGTAAATAAATAAGAAATAATAAACATCCAAGTCTGAACACAAACTTTGACTCCCATGTATTAATCCTAATCCTGGCAAGGAAAAAGAAGCCAGAACTGTCACACCCTACCACCTCAATGTTCTTTATTTCTGAGGGTCCCAAAGATAAGCAAAAGATTCGAGGTGTAGCTTCACCAGTACGAAGTGCAGAGGGACAGTCATGGCCCTGGTCCCCCTGGCTACAGTATTGCTGATACAAGCCAGGATGCCTTTGGCCTAGGACTGCTCTATTTCCATTAGGACGACCGTGCTTGATCATGTTGCAGCTGTTGATGACAACAACTGTTTATTTTATTATTCACTGCATGGACTAGAGTGTCAGAGAGTCTGATTTGAGGAGCAAGACCAAGTTGTAAAATGGAGTGTAGAGCAAAAGTCTCTGAGTTTATAAAGCAATACCAGGACCAGTAGACAGTTAACTGATGCTTCTACCCTCTTTTGTTTTGATTTAAGAATTCATGTTAAGAGATTTGGACTTCTTTAGGATCGTAGTTTAGGTCAGCGATTAAAAAAAAAAAATTGTTGGATTGGCAAAGGATCCTAACATAGTGTGTAAATCTGTACCTGTCCATAAAGAAAATGTGGATTGGAAGTCTGGCTTTTAATTTATACTTACACCATTTTCAAAGTAGACAAAAAAATTTGAATATTACAATTACACAGGAGTTGGAGTCAATGACCCTTGTGAATCCCTTCCAGCGCAGGATATTGCAGAACTCTGTGATGGTGATATGTTCCTTTACTTTTTGGAAATCTGATCCTAGGTCATCTTTCCCATCCACAGAAGTCTTCATTGAGAAGATGAAATGTTTGTTACAGTCAGTTGTCCATCCCTGTTGCAGTCTTTGCTTACCACTGAAAACCAGACACAAGTATATATGTAAAACCTTCTTTGTGAAAGCTAAGCTTTGACCTCTATTTTCATGTACTCATGTGCTAATACAGCGAATTAGAAATACTTTTGTAAATAGCATAAAAAAGATGTAAAACTGAAGAAAAATGAAAACAGGAATATAAAACTTAGTCCAGAATATGATCTGTTTATTTTATCAAAACCATTGTATTATAAATTTTGACACTGATTTATAAGAACCAAACCAGTTGACAAACTACATTGCTAGAATTATTGATAAAAACAGTGCAGAGAGAAATATTAAAGCCACTCCTCCCCTTATTAAAAGACGAGTGTAGGAGGCTCACAAATGAGTGGAATGAGGCTCACAATGAGTAAATTAATTAATAGATCAAGATAGTTGCTAAATGTCATTTGCTCATTTTTTTCTTTTTTTTTTCATGATGCATATAAAGCAGAAACTACTTCCCAGCTCATTGTGCTTACTTGTGTTCAATTCTTATATAAATAAACCCCATGGATTCTCAGTTCAGTAAATACACTCAAAAAATATTTTGGGCATCCCAGTGTTTTCTTCTGGAAAAACTGATTATTTCTTGAAATTGGAGCAAGTATAGCAGGGATGCCTACCTCCTGCAGTCTGTTATGTAAAGGAATTACTGGAAAAATAATCCTTTCAAGGAGAGTACATAGAAATTGGCATTGCATATCTTTATGCCCCAGTATTTCTTGCATTGTTTTGTCTTTGTCACATTGTTGTTTTTTTTAAAAAATAGGTACATCAAGTGCATAGAGACTGGAATTGCAACTGAAGAAATTATTAATTCCAAGAAAATGCGATATCAATGCATTTCTCCACAAGGTTTGTTCCTCATATTTATTGGGACTTAGAGGCAATTGAAAACAACATTTGAGTTTTTTAATCATATAATGCCTAGCATTTTTAGAGCAAATGAGAAGGACTGAGACACTAAATATTAAAAAATTCTAGTTCTAGAGAGAACCTTTAATAAAACTATCTCAATCTTCAATTTTTTTTTTTATTGCAGTAAAAGGGATGTAATGCAGAATATTTGAAATGGATGACACTGACTCCAGTTACTTCCTGTTAACTATGTAATATGTATGAGAGAATATAACTCAATTTTCTACTTTTCTTCTTTTACTTCAGAACATCAGAGAATTTCCTAATTGCTTTTCCTGTTGAGTGGAAATCCTGAAATGACCTGTTTGTGTTGCAGTCAAAATTATTCTTAGAAAAACAGCAAATTTCAAAGTTAGTACAGTGGTGTCAACAGCACACCCTTTTCAGAAAAGTTAGATACAATAATATAAAAGTTACTAATATATTATGAATTTAATGACTGAAAGAAAAATTCTGGCTGACTTGAAACAGAATTCTGGAAGTAAAATAATGCTACCTTGTGAATTATCTATAGGAATAAATCAGTGCTATCTGGCAGCTTGATGTGAGGGTACTGAATAGGTGTATGAGGTATGTTGAACATATTTGCTATATCATATATTTTCTATATATTTATCATGTATTTGTTATATATGATATATATGTATTTTATTGTGCTCTCTTCTCCTTGATATTAAGGTATTAAAAAGCCATTTGCTTTATATTAAGTAATCGAAGCATGACAGAATTCCACATTGATATTGTAGGTATGTCATGTTAATATTCATGGCTGTGAACATTAGGTGTGTCTCTTTCAACTCTTGACACAGAGAATTGGGGCTCTTTCAGGAGTGCTTTACAGCTGTGGGTTTATTTAAACTCTGTGAGGGCCCATTTTGATGGCAGCAATTCACCTTACTCATCATTCCTCTGTGCAGTCCCCTCCTCATTACTGTCTGTGAATTTTGTTGTCTTGCTAAGCTTTATTTTCCTTAGTCTGGAAAATTACTTATTTATGCCTTCTTCTTCACCATTGGTTTATTATGTGTTCTTCTATACAGGTGTTAGAGCATGAACCTCTGAAACATCTAGTTCCTGTGTATTGCCATGTTTCATTTTCACTTTGTTCTGTCTCAGGATGCACTCCTAAGGTATTCAATGTAACTTCAAATGTTACATATGTCAGAATCATCCACATTCCCTGAGCACTATTCTGAATTTCCTTTTATTCATCTCCCGTGTATTTCATTTGACATTTTTGTTCAGGAAGACTGCCATATGTTGTCTGTGATATTTTTTCCCAGTGTGTGGTGTATGCGAAGTTATCTAGTACTCTGCAAAAGAAAAAAAAAGTGCAAAACTGTCAGCTTAAAATCTTCTGTTGTTCCTGTTGTTCATTTGGACTTGCATACTGTGGGTGGCACTTGGGGGCTGGTTTGTTGCTGTCTATAAAAAGATGCGCCTTTTACAAATGAGAACACTGCTCCATGACAATACATTGAAAGATTCAGATGAAGATTGAATACTTGTATTTTATCATGAAATATCTACATGATACCAGCAGCAGTCAAGCTACCTTGCTGGGCTGACCTTATTCAATTTACCTCCAAGTGGAATTGCAATTCCTTGTCCCTCCTTAGGCTTCTGTGTTGGTAAAAAAATGTGTATAAATAAATTTGCAGTGAAAAGTTCTTACACTTACCTTTTGAATAGAGAAGACTCATCCTTGATATTGAGTTGTGAGAGACTGGACTAATGACTGCATAATTTTTTTTTCAGAACCTGCAGCCTCTGACAGTCAAAAAATGAGGGAAAACCCACAGCCTGGTTTGTCAGATACCCTGAAAGGGGCCACCTCTAGAGCACAGCATGCTTTTCCTCTCCCTAACCTTTTTCTCCAGAGATACCGGTTTATTGGTGTAAGTATTCAAGCAGTGCTAGCAAAGACAGTAGGAATTCTTTCAAGCAGGTTATGTTTTCTCTCTCTTGTATCTTGGGTGGGTTAGAAAGCCTCTCGAGATTACCAGTGGCCTTTTGCTACTAACTTGGCTTTGCAGCTCTAGTTTGTGAAGTCACTGTAGACAGTGAAACACTGCCAGGCTTTATGACTTTCTGCAAAATTTTTTCAAGTTAATTTGTTTTTGCTTCCACTCGCAACAAAAGGTACTGAAATTTTTTGACATTCATCTGCTCTACACTTAGAGATCAGAGTATTAGATTATATGATTAAAGGCTAATGCCCATAAACAAAAGGATTCATGGGGATCAGAGGAACTGTGGCAGATAGAGACACCCCAAGAAGCTAAGAATTGATAATAGAGTATCCTGACCTGGCACTTGCAGCACCTTCCATGGTGAGCGATGAGCCCCTAATGGGGAACCCACCAAGACCAGTCAGCCCAAAGACCTGACTTCTCTGAATGCCTTGCAGGGTACAGGGACTATGATGGGATGCAGGGGGAGAAGTATTTTGGGATTCTTTGATATTTATTATCAGATGCTTTAAATTTGGGAATTTTAGGACAAATTGACACTTTTATAATGGGATGTTTAGTGAATGGATAAAAAGGAAAGGGTGAGGCTTGACTGTACTGGGGAGGAATAAGTGTGGGTAAAGAAAGGAGAAAAGGTAAAGGCCAGTTGACTATAAACAGGGTTGGCTGGTACATTTGTCTGGCTAAGCCCTGTGCTTTATCGCTGCAAACTGTCTTATGCTCTAACTAAATCCTTTTAAAATATATGTGAATGTTATAGAAATTCAACCCAGACTGGTTGGTGATAGACTAAGACATCTGATAACCAGTAAATAAGGTGGGAACCTGAGTCTCAGAGGCTTGGGAGCCTGAGGTTATAGGAAGTCTGGAAGACCTAGGTCTTGGAGACTGCTACTCGGTGGATTGAATGTCCAGGACCAGCTTCTGGCAAGACCCCTTGTGTGTGTATGTTCCACTAACAGATTTTGATCTGATCAGCCATAGAGAAGAGCCAGGGCTGAGCCTTTCATGCTGTTCATGTTTGTATTGGTATTTGTGTTTAAGTGGAAGACATAAAATATGCTGTGTTGGTGTGTGTATCCAGCTGTGTGTTTATTGTGTGCATGTGCATACAATCACATGTGTACATGTCGGGTTTAGCCTTGCTACTGCCTGGACCTGGGGTAGGGCACTGCCACTGCCTCACATCTTCACAGCTAGGTCAGGAGTACTTTCTGGGTCTTGCCAACCTCTGTGTTGGGCAGTCTCTAATACAGAGACACTTAAAAATTGGTGTGTGTCCAACAAGTGTGACCTGCTTGTAATTCACAGCCCTGGGAAAGTGAAACCCCTCACAGTTGCCATTCAGTGCACTTCAAGCAAATGTTTCATATTTCAATTTTTAAGTCTTTTTTTTTTTTTTTTTTTAATGGTTACTACAGCTACTTGAAACAAATTATGATATACTCATGTTGGGTAAAATTCAGGTGATGAAGCCAAACAGGAGTAAACACATGATCTGCAACAAAGATACAAAGAAACAGATACACAGGAAGAATGATTATTTTTTAATGGTGTAAATCACTTTTCATAAGCCCACAGAAGATATAAATCTGTTAAATGTCTAAATTTTTTCTATTGTCTTTTATAAAATGTAAATAAAGTTTGGACTATTCCTACTTAGCTTGTTCTTTTTCTGTCTGTGTTGAGCACATAGGGTCTGGAGGTCATGTTACCAGTGAGTTTTTAAGCTTCACACAATTACCCTCAACCCTGTAAAGCATTGCACAGCAGGAGAGTATTTATGACTTTTCACAATGAAAGCCACTGTCTTCTGCAGCCCTACAGGAGTCCAGGTATAATGCAGTGGTTATGAAGAATATGAAGGTACAATGTAGGAATAACATATTTAAACATAACATTACTGTGTCTTTGAACATAACTTTTTGCCATCCATATTTTCCCCTCAGAAGTTAAGCTGCATGTGTCCTCGGCGGGTTGCTGAAGTAGAAATCCTATTTATCTACTACCTATTATTTTCTTAGCAAAATTATCATCTTACATGCCATTATTTGGAGGGATTATTAACCTTAACTACTGACATCCAAGGGCACTTCACAAGATATTACTCACTTAGTCCTCATGTTACCCAACAATTTGTTTTAATTTTTTTTCAAGAACAAACTATCACATAGTCTTACATTAACCTCAAAGTAATTCTTCATGGAACAGAAGTTGTTCAGGTTATATATATATATTGAAATGAATATATATTCACACCATGTGAAAATAAGAAGCCATTAAAGTGATCCAGCATG
This sequence comes from Pycnonotus jocosus, assembly GCA_013400435.1. NCBI lineage: Eukaryota > Metazoa > Chordata > Aves > Passeriformes > Pycnonotidae > Pycnonotus > Pycnonotus jocosus. The sequence goes on from VWYP01029049.1 coordinate 342,354, forward strand.
TCAGAGAAGGATATTTTGCTTAATAAAATAGTCCCTCCATAATGTGGCAAACAAATGTTGGAAGCATAAATGTAGAATTTTAAAATCACTTAATGTCTTTCTAAAAACATTTTTCCACCAACAATATGACTTTCATTCCTCCAATAAGAAATGTGAAGGGGATTAAAAATAAAAATTATAAAGCTGAAGATGAATATAGCAAAGTGTGTTCTCAATTGCTTTTCCCTCACTTTGACATTATCACTCTGATGTCTTTCTGTTTACAACCTTGCAAAAGTGCACTTTTTAAAAGTGATTTCTTGGTTCTATATTTTGAGTATTTTATATGAAATACCTGTCATAAGGCTGTTATTTCCTTTTTTTTAAATTATTTTTTAAATTTTTTTTAATTCCCTGGGAATCTAATGAACATCTGTCCTTTGAAAATCTGTTATTTTAAAACTGTAAACCCCAAATTAAAATATACTTTAAAAGTGTCAACATGTGTGCATTTTTCACATTAATTTTGATATAATGGCAACTCGTGAGTATTTCTTTTTGTCTCTCTGTGGAATCCATCATGCCCATGATTGCTATCATGGCTTTGGCATCAGAATGTGTCACATACCAACAGCTTATCCAAGCTGTCATTGTTTCATAACTGATCAAGTAAATAAAGATATTTATAATGCTAAAGACTCTCTTTGATTTACAGGCAGATAGAACATCTGTTAGTGGTTTTGTCTTAGCAGGCCAACAACTTTGGATCTATATTACCTGTTGTTTGATTAATTATGTACCTAGGGCAGCTGATCACAGACATTTTCCAGCTTTTCCCCTTAGTATTTGTATTTGTTCTTCATAATTAACAACAGTCACTCAATGGTTGTACATGATGATGTCAGCAAAGCAAATATTATCAGGGTGTTAAAAGCTGGGAAAAAATAAATGGATTTTGTTGTATCCATTACATAAAAGAAATATGATAAAGACATTTTTGAAACCAAAGTTTTATTACTTTGTTAACTATGGAGAAGTACTATTTCTGCTTTAAAATGCAATTAAATTATTTGTGTTAATACTTAATGACATTGATCCTCTCCTACTATCACCACCTAATTAATAACATTTTCTCATATTTTTTAAAATATATTTAACCTAAATTGACAATGTGGGCTTCAGTCATGGTTTGTTTGGATTTTTTTTCTAGCATATGTATTATGCTGAAAACTGTTACATACACAGTGACAAAACTCAACATTTTTGCTGTTACTACAACACTGATTAGGGAGCATTTTGCAGTTCACTCTGGTCTACCATAAGCAGCATCATTCTGTGAGCCTTTGGGCCAGTGTGTGTTTGCCGGTGATCAGGGAGGTTGCCAAGGGTGAGAAGGAAGACTGTGGATGAAGGCAGTGCAGACTCAGGGCTGATGTGGTGCCACGCTGCAGCAAGCTGTGTCCCACCCATCCTGTGCAGAGAGAGGCACCATGGGCACAGGCAGCCATCCTCTGTTTGCAGAGCTCACCTCTTCTAGGATGTCGTGGGTCCTTGGTGTCTGCCCACCAAGAGCATGTGTTTAGCTGTTCCTAAAACTTTAGATGAAGTGCTGGTCCTGGATGCCTGACCAATATGTGCCTCACCAGAAATGCGGCTTGTTTCAGTGGAAACCCATACAAATTTGAGGTAACAGTAAGTAGGAAAAGGGTGAATTATGATAGGATTTCTTATTAAAAATATCTTCCTCATTGACAGCATCTGTTTTCAAATATTTGAATCAACTTGCTGGTTTCTATAGCTCTGTAAAACTCTGCTAGATATGTGATATCCATGCTGACTGAGATGAATATTTAACCAGTCCCTCTCAGTTGCCACACATGACCCATCTGACTTTGACTTAAAAATTCAAATGTGTTACTCCCCTAAATAAGGAGAATCAGCATTCTAGACCCATATCCTGAGAATATATCCATGTGCACCCTTGGATTTATCCAGCAGTAATGTCAGGAGGAACTCCTAGGGATTGAGCCAAGACAATCATACAATCTGATGCTTTCTTTTTATTCTGAAGTGTCCCTAGAAAGTCCCCTACAAACTGTTCCTACTGTCCTGCCTTTCTCTGTGATTGTGACATACCAAACAACATTCTGAAAGGATGCTACTGGAGCACAGAATGTCTCAATATGAAGATGTAGATGATTACAGGTAATTTGACCTTGATAAATAGTACAAAACCCATCTATAATCTGCTTTACTATCAGAATGCTTTGCAAAAACAGGGCAACATTTTTTCCCTTGAATTTACATTTTTCCACCTCAATAACTTCTCTTCCTCTCAAACTTTTTCTTTTATATTTTTAAATCAAATGGTACTAAAATCCTCCAAACTCCTTATGTGTTCTTTAAATCACCATAGAAAAGGTTTATATTTCTGCAATAAATTTTCTTTTGAAAAATATAATGTTTCTAAAAACACAATAATAAACATTTGAAAGCTTTTTTAAACTTCACTATTCTTTTTTCCAGGATTTTTTTTTTTTGTCAACAGATAACATTGGTAAGAAAACTAAAGCTCTTAAATTTTTGTAGCACAGATTTGTACATGCTCTTTAAAATTTTATTTCCTGCAATGGATACCAAAGCTTCAAATATTAATATGATTTTAATATTACATAGGAAAAGACAGAAGGTTAAGATGCTCCTATACCTTGATATAATTCCTACAAAGTAAGAAATGGTTATGGATTGTCAAGGCTTGATGTAGCTAGTGGCACATTAATGAAAAATAACAAATCTGAATGCAATAGCATGAGAAATGCAGAGTTACTCTTTCATTATTCACTCCAATCTCATAACTTCAGTGACATACAAGGCATGAAATACATTGTCAAAAATATATAGTTCAGAATACAATGCCATTAAATATTTTATCCAATTGGCAACAATACTGCAAAAAGACTGAACATGAAACTGAATCCTGTTCTTAAAAAAAATGACATTGCACTGTACTTTCCAGCTCTTTTTACAGAATAAAATATCCTGTCAGCAATTTCTTTTTAGGTAAAGTGAAACAAGTCTCTCTCTCTTTTTTTCCTCCTTGTGTATATGCTGCAGAAAGTCTCTACCTCTAGATAGAGTCTAGTCTCTACCCTAGCACATAAAAGGAAACTCCTTTCTGTGACAGCTGACATGCAGATTTGACTTCTAGGTAGCAATTTTTTTCTTATAAGGTAAATTTAGAATGTTTTTAGCATGATAGACAGTAAGAAAATTCTGAGCTACAGAATGTGATAGCTGTTCATGAAAGGGAGAGATTACACACACAAACACTAGTAGTTCAGGATTTCCTTATTTCCTCAGCTCATAGTGAATCAAAACTATGTTCTACACCAGCTTCTTATGATGTATCTTCTCATTTGTTTTTTTGTTTTTTTTTAATCTTATTTTGCCAACAACAGTTGGAACATCTAAAGAATTACATTGTTATCTTTAAGTAACAGCCCAATATTTTCTTTGGATTGTCTCTTCTACCCTCTTTTATGTCACTTACACTTGTGCAAATTATGGCCATCAGCACATTTTAGAAGATTGTCCAGAATCCCTTTAAAGTCTACATTGCATCCAGTTCAGACAGAGAAGAAGAGAATAGTCCATTTTCAGACAAGTAAATAACCAGAGTCCTATAAATGTGTAGTCAAGATAGGTTGTGTGCAAAAGAGGTTTTTAAGAAAGGACTTAAAGGATAGTACTGAGATGACTTATGTAAGTTTAGGGAGAACTTTACCCAAGTGGGAAAGAGAGTGTGAGAAAAAGGATTTTGCCTGAAAATCTGTCTTCAGTGTTATGTAGAATGTCCAGTCTTGACTCCTCTGCCCAGTCAAGCTTACATTAATATGAGTGTGAATTTATATAACTTCAACTATTGTATAACCCAATAATATGAACTCATATAATATTTTAATGCTTATGAAAACCAGTTCCCAACTTGCCTAACTGGTCCTATAACCTAAAGTGTAGCCAATTAGTGCTTGAGCAGAGAAAAAATACAGAAACTTTGTTCAGTTATGTAGCTGGGCACATAAAAAAATATACATTTGTGTGATATACAGGACACATAAGTTGCCAGCATGCCTCTTCTGAGGAGTTTTGCCTTTCTGGGATCATATGATCTCAAAGCCACAATTTTTTTCATTATTCTCATTTATTAAGTTTTTGCTTCCCAACAGCTAGTCAGGATGCATATGTTGATGAGTTTGAATTAGTCTACATCACAGATTATGAGAAGGATGATAATGGCGGGGGGAAGTTGGGTTGCATGCAATGAATCAATTGGTTTAAAACTAAGGGTGACTTTGTTAGCAGCTTGCTTTGATGGCAGATATAACTTTTGTTAGGCAATGATTGCCTAGCTGGTGTATCTTTCTAAATGTATTGCTCTGTCAATAAACCACATGTTGCACTTTCTGGGCTCAGGAGCTCTTGATTACTCAGCAAGTGAAAGACCTTTTTGAGGGCTTGGGGGTGAACTTTAGTTCAAAATTTTTGTAAGCCTTTTTTGCTTGTACAACCTTTTTGCCAGATCAAAAGTGTGCAAGGGAGATTATGAGAAACTGACATTTATATTGTTTATGGAGGGATGAAAGCTAGTTTTAAACAAATATCACTCCAGCCTCTGTGTGGGAATCTATTGCCTATGCAGACACATTAGGTGCATGGGGCAAGAATTTCATTTCACTACATCAGAAGCAGTGAATTCCCATCTTGTCATTGCAATTTTTTATGTGTTTTCAAGTTTCTCTGTTTCCAATATCTAAGTAAACTCATCTCTTCAACCTATTGCCACAAGCTGCCAAAGAAAGCAACAAACCTAAGATGAGATTCACACCTAATGAAAACATAAAAGGTAAGAGTTAATAGACACAGCTGTTGAAATGAGTCCTTTACACAGGAGCTTTGCATGTTATAGAACAAGCTGAGACAATGGCATGAAATTGCTTTTATCTTCTTTGTGGTCTATCTTGTCTGTAGTCACTGAGGAGTTTTGAGGAAAGAATATTCTGTGGACAAATACAATTTCAGTGGTCCTTTTGAACACCTCCAGTACCTCCTGAGTCTTCCTAGCTAGTGAACTGTTAAAAAAACCTCCAGGATTTTCTGATCAGACTTTAGACTGGGCTGTATTACTTATCATAGCAGTGCACACAGGACAACCAAATATCAATGTATTTGACATGATTAAGAGTTTGAAAATTACTATACTTGTCTATAAGCATATAGTTATGATTTTAACAAATTAAATGTTTCTGCCTATTCTGTATTTGGTTTCTGCAGCACCTCCTGAAATTTTGTTTAGCCACCCTGGAGATGTACAAAAGTAAAACTTAAAGCTTCTTTTATACAGATATTCAAATGGTCTTTCTTAAACTAACTTCTTCTGTGTATGCCTATGCTCACATTACTGCACACAGTGTTGGTTTTAATTAATTAAAAATTGTGGTTTGTTTACCACAGGATGGGCTACCTGTGTGCTAGCAAATAGCCTGTGTGGTATAGCTATAGCTGGTCTGCTCCTCATACCACTGGATACATGCCCTTAGAAAAGCAGAATTACATTTTACCATCAGGCAACAGAGTGAGGGGATATCCCCTCACATAGATACCTGTTAAATCAGTTTTTGATAACAAGCATAGCTTTGAAAGAGAACTACAAAGCAGGGGAAGTGCTTCTTAAACAGCTGAAGAGTTGCTCCTACCTGAGGATAAAGTAATGTATATGTTGGTTTGAATATGGTAAGCTACTGAATGCAATTGCTGACAAAATTATGTTGTGGTAAAGGCAAAAAGGCTCAACAAGGAGGAGAACAGTTAAGCCTTGTTTTGTTCCTTGATCATTCTAGAAAAGACAGGACTTTTGGTGCCCTGTGGGTGCTATATTTTTATCCAAGAAATTTTTTTAGCATTAGTGGAACAGAAAATATGGTCGCATCAACCAGTGAACTGTCACAGTTAATGAGAGGTAGTAATGAATTACTAGAACTACTAAATTAAAAAAAAAAAAAGAAAAAAAAAGAAAAAAAAAGGAGAAACCAAGCAAATCCCAGTCTGTTTGCAGGAATAAGATTCTGCAAGTTTCAAACAAAGCAGGGCTAGTCAGATGTTAACAATTTTTTTGAAAATATTAGCTGGAAGTTTTGTTCCATCTTGTATATGCAAATATTTAGACAAACATCAACCTAGTAGTCGTGTGAACAGTTGATAACAGCCACAAAAGCACTGTTGTTCAGAACACAGTTTGCCTTCCATTTACAGTATTTTATCAGGATAAAATTTCCTCTTACGCCATGCCCCCCCCCAAGCTAACTAAATAATTAAATAATACTTCAACATGTTTTGCTGATATTTGTAAATTTTTTTTAAAAGCCACTATAAACAAATAAAAAACAGATAACAATTATTTTTGTAACAGATCTTTATTACTAATACATTTACAGGAGTGATTCAACACAATACCATGCTCAGGGGACTTGGGTATATGGGTGTTAGCAGAGAGAAAGTAGTTACCCTTTTACCCTTACACTGTTCAACTCAATAAAATGAAATTAGAGTTGTAGGAGGATAACAGGATTATTGTAGAGTCATCATTTCCTGCAGCATTTATCCTTTAAATTTGACCTTTGCACGAGTTCATTATGCCAAAATTGATAGATCATGCTCATAGGAAAAAGTCATCCGAAACACCCGAGAGCTATTGAGCTAACTAAATAAACAACTCGAGACAGTGAATGTATAGATGTAAAAGAAGGTTGTGTGTGTATATATATATGTATGTGTGTGTGTGTGTGTGTGCGCATGCATATAGGTGCTGCGAAACCTGTGCCACATTCTTCTTTTTAATTGACATTTGTGAATATAGACAGAAATTTAGTTATAATGGAAACTAGCACAGTTTTAAAATGATAGAAGGAAATCACAGAAATATGTCAACCCAAGGTAAAGACATATGACCAAAGCTTCATAACATTGAAAAAACCCAGATATTTCCTTTATTTTTTCCCTCACTCTGTTCCTTTTCTAGGTAATTGATGAGATGAATGCCCCAGGAGCTAAGGAAGACTGATGTGAACCTTCAGGGGGACAGAAATACTATAGAAAAACATGCTCTAATCAGTCCTGAGGGAGCTGCTTCCAGGCCTTCAAGGAGGGCCAAGCCTGATCTTAACTTTGGATTTGCTTCTGAAGAATTACGGAATATCCATGAAGCAAGTGCCTCCCAGCAGCTGTAACATACCAATCTTTAAAAACCAATTGTCTGCATTAGTCACTGCATCAAAGATGGAATTAAAGCCCAAATCAGCTTTGCTATGCCCATCCCAAGACATCTCAGTTCTCTGAAGAAATAATGACTATGTCTATCCTCTGTATTCCATCTTCTCTAAACAAGCATATCGCTGCCCAATTTATTGTAACTGAGCTGGACTGTTTAACGATTAAATGTTTTTATCTCCTAGTTCTTTTGTGATACCTGACAGTCTCTCTGAGATACCAACTTTCAGAGCATTGTGTGACCTCTTTAATAGACTCATTCTCTATAGAGGCCCTTAATAATTATTTTTAATATAGTTTCTTGTTATTCCCTATCTTTCACTTCTAAGGTTGAAATGACAATGTCAAGCTTTAGTGTAATCCATCAATTTATATTAAAGGGTTGAGAGAAAGTTGTCAGCCAAACAAAGACCTTCAAACCTTAAAAGAGTTTACAAGTTCCGTGATCAAAATGCATATTACTGTCTCTCTTCTATCTCATCCTTCAAGTAAAGGACAAAATCCATGCTGATCCTATAAAATGATGGTGCTGCAAACACCCATAATGCATGGAAGTGTTGTGGATGCCTTGGAATAGTTTTGGTTTCATTCCCTAGAGTCACAAGAAAAGAGAATATAACCAATAAACTGCAGTGGCTGATCAGAGCTTCCTGTGCAGAGAGAAGAGAGACAGAACACACTGAGTTCATAGCCTGTTGCTATTTGGGGCATTGAGCAGTTAATCTTGTGACTGGATTGGTTTCAGCTTTTTTTATTTCATTATTTGCTGGTGGCGTATAAAATTGATTAATGCTTATTCATTGTGAAAACTGTTATCCTTTCACTTTTTTGCAGATGAGTAACTTTTTTAAACCCACAATACACTGATCCATTTTGTACTAACTGCTGTGTAGCTCACACCTCCTTAAAGATGTTTTGAAAGATTTAGTGGATATCTGACTCTGACTTTTAGAATGTAGTATTAATCTGTTTTACAGTTTTTTATTTTCTGATCAGCACACATACATAATATTACAAATTAAGGATCCCATATTAATTCCTAGAGAACAGGTATTTCATATTCTTATTTGCCTGGATCAGGGTACTTCTCATTAAAATGAACTTGTGAAACTGATATCTCTAATGGCTTCTTTCTTGTGTTAAGATTAAATGTCTTGCAAATTTCACATATTAAAATTATCTGGGTAAAAACTGGTTCTGATAAGCATCTTTGCAGACTTGGTTATAAAATGTAGATTAAATCTCTTGCAGCAAGCTTTAAAGGTCCTCATGCTGGGACTGCTATGAAGATTCTTTTAATTTGAGGGTTTTTTCCCTTGTTCTGTGATAAAAGATATAGTTAAAATTAATTTTGATTAAAATTAAAGATGATTTTTAATCTAAAATGGCTGAAGACTATAGAATGATGGAGGGTGATGCATATTAATTATTATTGAAGATAATAGGATTGTATCCTGGGGCTATATTGTACTTCTGTATTTCGTACCTCCTCAGATGACACTGAGTATTTCTGATGAGGATGCAATTCCAGGGAGATTAATTGAGGAAAAAACATTCATGATGAATTCTTAGAGAATTTTCTTATGCAGTTCAAGATTTTTCCTGCTTCTTTCATTGCTGGAAAATCTGTTTATATTAATTTGGGGTGAATACAGAGTAGTTTGACAATATAAGAAGAAAATATGAGCAAGTGTGTTTTGGACACACATTTAGTTTCCCACAGATTCATCATAAAGGAAAACGTACCATGACTTGAGGTATTGTTTCTCCATTACAACAGAAAACAACAGTGGTGATTTTTTATGCATTGTAGCATTTTGAAATATTACCAGGCAAAAATAATACTCATAGAGCAATATTAAATACTGCACTCACTGAATTTCTCTGAGTTAACCTATGAATCAGTGACAATACAGATCACTGAAAAACTGTCAGAACTATCCAAACCAACAGAACATCTGTATAAAGTTAAGTGATATTTGAAAAGTCTTTTGTTTTTCTACATTTGCAAAAGTTCATACGGACTTTCTTCTCTTGCTTTTAGCATGCATAACACTTTCTTATATGCAGTGTCTTAGCTAGAATGGCAGAGGTGGCTGATCACATATATTGGGCTATAATACTGAGAATGCAGTCAAGAAGTTGGAATTAATTCCTTCAAGTTTACCACTGCAGAATATCAAAAGCTGCCTTCTGACAATAGAGAGCATTCCTGCATTTAACCAAGTTTAGTGCAGTCAAAGGGATCTAGGGAATATGTGTTTTAAGGATAAATATAGAGCACCATCACAATTATAATGAAGACAATCCCCAACATATTAATTGGGAAGATTTTGATTCATTTGGGGAAAATTAATCTGTTGAAGCAAAACTGTAGAATGAGAAGCTCAGGACTTCAGTTTACCTCTCAATGTCTTTTCTTCCAAATGAGAACCATAGAAAACTTTTCTTTTGCTTTGAAGTTCTTGATGAACATCTAGCTGAACAGTCCTTGCTCTTTTCATAAATGAATATTTAAATTTTGTTACAAAGAATTGGATTATAATTGTCACAGTGTTGTCACTGTTGTCATCTTTTCCTATTTTACATGTCTGTATAACTACAGCAGCTATGTTTTTTACACAGACAATTCAAACACAGCAAAGTATCAACATCTACTTTCTTTATTGACTGGTAGCTGTTAATCTTTCTACGGTGCCTGCAATTATTTATTGTCCTCTTGTTATTATTTTGCCTTAAGGAATACAACAATCATTCTTTTGGGAATGGAAAGAATAAGTCATTAAAGAGAAAGTCAGTCATCAGTATTATCTGCTGCAGACAAGCCCTACAAAGATGTTTTTTATGGTTCAGAGTGCCGGGCTACTTTACATAGCTGTTAGAAAGAGGAAGGACAAGATGATGTCCAAGCTATGTCTAGGTTAAAGCAAACTGCTGAGAATTTTTGTATGACAATACCCTCTACCTGCTAAGAACTGTACTTTTAGCAAAACAGATTTGTGTTTACTTTTTTTTTTTTTGGCAGATTTTTGTGTTTGCTTTGTGTTTGCTTTGTGTTTGCTTTGTGTTTGCTTTGTGTTTGTTTGTTTTCCCCACCTGTGTAGAGTGTTGTGTTGCTCTCTTGCCTATGATTTATAAACTTCTGTTTGTTTTTATTCCATCTCTATGTTGAAATAACTTACTTCCCTGAAATTTCTGTTTGTGGAATCACTCTGGCCTCTGAGACTGTTTTCCTTGACAATCATTATTTCTGCTCAGGGTAGAAGTCCAGACTCTCTCTATGGTCCAGGGTTATATAATTAAGCCCCCTGGAGACAACTAATGTGCTTGCCTTACAGACACCTTGTGTGGGAGAAGGGTGTTCAGCAGTTGCTTCTCCCACTCCCTCTCTCTGACTCTAATGAGGGCCTGGATGGCTGCTTTAGCTTAGCCACAAAAAAGCAGGTGAATGGGATGTGCCTCCACTGCTTCTGGGAGATGAGTTGCCCTTCAGAAGGCTGGATCCACCACCAAAGTTAAAGAATGAGAAAACCTACACCTAAACTAAAGCCTGATCTAATCTCCTCACAGCTGAGACAGAGTAATGCTCTGAGCATACCAAACGTCCCTCTTTCCCGGTGTACTCTGGCATCAAATGTTTAGAAACATCTATGTGGCAATTACTAGCATAGAGATATTTACCAAAGGTAACCTTCTTGTTCTATGACTTCAAAGACTTACTAGGTCACTCTCTTCTCCCAGTTTTGCTTTGTTTCCCCCGTGAATGTTTCTGTGATATTTCTTAGGATCAATGGGTTCTTTTGTAGCAATGGGTCCTATTTAGCTCTTTATAATGTTTCTGTTTACACTTTGTTGTTACTTTATTATTTCAACCAAGATTTTCTTTTTCAAAAGTAGCAATGTAGGCCATGTGATGCCACCTACAATTTCAGAAGCAGTCTTAACAGTATTCCCTTAAACAAGGCGTGCTTCTTCACAGCTTTGCTTTTCTACTACCAAAACTATTTTCAAAACACAACCAGCTCAGATGATTGCCCTACATTCAGAGCAATTTTCACTTAATTTGTTCTCAGTCATGGAAATTAGTGTAGACCTAGGAGGACTTATTCAGCACCATTTATTAGAATGCTTTGCTGTGGAATAAACTGCAGTCCTTCCAGTTTTGTAGCATCAGGAGTGTGAGCATTCTTGTATTGAGAATGCTGCTAGGAATACTAATAGGAGAATCCTGGTTCTGATGCTCCTCTTACCTGAATTTTTTGAAAGCTATCCCTAATGTCTGTAAGGTACAGAGGCTTGCAGTTTCTTTTTTTATCTATGCTTGATGTTTTCCTGATGTGCAGCAAGGCAACTCTCAGACCTTTCCAAGAGCTTGTTGCAATTAAAAGGATATACCTTTAGGTGATTGGAGTGGCTCATGAAACTAGCTCCCTGCAGAGAAGTACATTTCTGCTTTTGGAATATCCTTGGACATGGTAGCTTTTAAAAATTTGTTTCAGTTCAATGGCAGAAAAATATTTATTCAGTAAAACAGAAAAAGAAATCCAGAAAATACAGATAGTTTTTGCCGCTTCTTTGATGACTATTGTTTTTCTTTTTCATATTGAATATCTTGCTTCTACATGTCTCTGAATCAGCAGGGGAATTTTTAGTTTGAAGATTTTCATAAAAAGATCTAATTCTTAGAAGAACTGATGCTTGAGTATTTAATCTTAGGACAAACAAGGGAGAAGATTGAAGGTCAGGAGCCTGGGCTAGCAAGAAAAACCATTTGTCTAAATCTCTCTCATGAGTAACAGATTGGAAGGGATGTTAAGCATCCTTCTCACTTTTTCCTTTATGAGTGAATTTTTGTACTGAAACATCACAAACTTTCTTCAGGCTAAAAATTTTGTAATTGAGGAACTGATGATCTTCATGTTATTCATATTTCCATACTTATTAATTTGATTTGTTATTTTACTGAAAATCTGCATGGTCACTTCTTAAACCACTCAGTAATCCTAGAAGTTCCATGGGTGAATTGTCAGGGTTTTGTTGCTTTGAAATTAACTCTCTCAAAGCTTAAATATTTATAGTAAAAGAGAGACAATTTCTACTGTACCTACTGTCTTTGTGTTACTAATGCCCTTCAACACTTTGGAAAATAATCCTTAAGAGACTGTCTTGTTGGGACTTGGACAGTGCCTTCAAAACCACACAGATCCACCAGGTGCTTCTTTAGTTAATAGAGAGAGACATGATTTTTCAGAGAAATTCAGAGTTGGAGCCTAATTTTAAAAGTATTCAATCACTCTCTGCATGTGTCTTTTCCTTCCTGAATAAAGGACTCTGCAGAGACCAGTCCTGCCAGCTAAAACTAATTCTGAGGATGACCTTGTGAGGCTAGTAAATTGCATAACATTTTTATACATTTTAAGAAATGCCTTTTACCTTTTACTCAAAATCTATCTATCTATCATGATCATAAGGCATTTATTTTAGGACTGTTGTGAATCAATGTGTGTGTTTGGAAGCTGTATTTTTACTATTTGTTTGACACTGAAAGAATATAAAACTGATTTCTGTTGTCCTTTGGAATTTCTGTATTTGCAAATGATTTAGACTTATAGTAAAAATTTGTCTAAACAATTTAGCTTTAATCAATATTTTCATTCCTGTGCTAAAAGGTAAGGCTACAAATTTGAAATTGATTTTTTTCCTTCTTAGTATTTTGTGAGGTTACATAGGGTACTAGAGTGCTGGAGAGGCAATAAATCTGCATTTGGTTTTGTTGGTTTGTTTGAATTTGGTGGGGAATTTTTCTTGGCTGTTTTTGATATTTCTTTAATTTTTGTTTTGTTTTGTTTTTAGAAAACGCCATTCTGTTATTTAAAGCTTAAGAAAAAAAGCAGTGCATGGAATAATGTTTCTTTTTGCTCTTCTTTTTAAGCAAAAGAATTCAGATGATAGTAAAATTAAACAGAATCACATTTCTAAAATGGAAAAAAATAAAGATAGGAATGGAATTAAATAATGTTAAATATCTGTTTTAAAAAGCCTAAACCTTGCATTTGTGATATTATTGATATATGCTTCTTAAGAAGTAAAGTTTACCCTCAGTAAATATGGTTTCTCTCTAAGCACTGACAATGGGAATAATATTTTCATTCAAGTTCCAAAGTTTGCTCTAACTTTTCAATACAATTCAGTTAGAGTTTTTTTTTGTTCCACAGAAACTGCAGTTATATCCCCAGACTTATTCCCACTGTGCATCAGTTCTCTTTCATTTTTTAATGGGGTCTGAGTTATTTTAACCTCAGTAAAAAAAAAAAAAATGCAACTGTCTTCCACATTTTTATTAAAACAATTTAATTACAGTTTCTTTCATCATTGAAGTCTCATTTGCAAACACATCTGAAATATGTATTACTATGTAAATGTGTCTTGTTTAATTATTAACATGTAGGTGATTCACATATTTGCAGCTTATTTCAACTCTGATCTATTATGGTTTTGTAGCACAGGTAAACAAATACCATTAGCTTCAGTATTTTCACAGTATTACAAGTATTTAGTTATGTTTTTTAGGATTAGCCTTTACAATTCCTTGCAATCTCTTGCAATCCAAACTCCAGTAAGCTGAGTAACAGTAGATCTGCTGGAAAACTGACTACTAGCTAAAAAAGGAAGAACGGCAATAAGAAGAGCAATGGTAATGTTGCAAACTGATGACTACTGCTTTTTTTCATTTCTACTGTATAGCATATAGCAGCTTTGTATATCAAAAATAGGATAACTCAAGTACCAGACCTGCTGAAATTTCCTGTACTGAACCACTCAGTCTGTTACAAGAGCAAAGCTCACATTTATACTTTCCCTTATCCATCTCTTCAGTGCCAGGTAGCAGCTACAATGGTTCATAGCAAGGGCATTCAGATAAAAATTGATTCATTAAATGGAGGAACTTAACCATGACCTAGCTCAGGGAAGTGGATTAGGTGATATCTATGAAAGAAGAGGAAAAAAGATAAAGAAAAAAAGGGATTTCATTGCTTACACACACCCACCAGGTCCACACCCGGATCCTAGTCCAGGACCACCCAGAATTGTATTTGTGTTTCACAACTGGATGCTCAGCCCAGTGCCAGGGGTAAAAGGGAAGAGTTGTCATTCTGGTGCGTTTAGTGAACTATTCACTCTGTACCACTATTAATAAGGACTGTTACAGCTGTGGAATGCAGCAACTAATTTCAAGGATGAAAATAAAAGGGATGTCTCATTGAGACTTTGGGAGTGAGCCACATAATGCATAAAGAAAGCTTTGTTCCATCTTGATCCTAAAAACTCTTGCTCAGTCTTCTTTTGTGCTCTGTGGTATCTCCTTCCTCCCTGTTGTGTCACTTGAGAACAGCCTTACTCAGTGAGTTTGATTTCCAAGCCAAAAGATATCTTCTAAATCCTTCACAAGAACTGCCCACTAGTTTCCCTGTCAGGAAAATGGCACAAAAAAGATGCGCTTGAGGCACTTGATTTCAAGTTAAATGTTGCTGGGTTCCATCAATTAGCATGACTGCAGTAGAAATACAGAGACAGTGGAGAAGACTGGGAGCAGAGAGGATTTTCCTTATCTGATGTGATTTTTAATTTGGTTTCATATTCACAAAAGAGAAGGAATGTAGTTGTAAATTTAAGATATTCCTTATATCCCCTCTCAGTTGCCTGATACAGGTCATGTCTTTCTTCTAAAATGTTACAGAATATTAAGCAGAGGGGAGAATTTTTGACAAGAGGGGAAAGGTTCTCCTCCCTTTCCAGATTTTATTTTTCTAATTTCTGTTAATTTGAGGTAGGGTTGAGAAGATAAGGACTTGAGAGAGCATTTATTTTCAGAGATTACATCTTGGGTGAGAAAGTGCAGTAACATTAATACTACTAGCAAGCAGAGTGCAAGGCCTTGCATTCCCTTTTTTAATCTTTGCATGGTGTATAATTTATAATGATTGTTATGCTCTTTCTACTGCTGTATAATATTATTCTTTATGATATTTGGATACCAGCTTGGCTCCAGGCAGTGACTACAATTGAGTAAGTTTGTGTTGATATAGTTTAAAAGGAAAAATAAAATTTGACTTAGTGCTTTCTTTCATGTATGTAGAATAAAAGTGTTACTTCAGATAAAATGGTTGGAATGCAGAATGAGTTAGGTTGACAAACTTACATCTCAATAGCTCTCAAATGTGGTTTCATTGCCCTGAATTTTTCTCATGTGTACATTGTGAAATTTATTTCTATTTATATACCGTGATTTGCCATGTAGTACAATTTGCAATGTAAATGAAGGGTAACATTTGCTGGGTTGTCTTGAAGATAATTTTGATATCCATGATCAAAAGTAATATCCAAGTTAATTGTGATTGAAAAATAAACAATCACAATTTTCTTTATAAAATGCATAAAAATTCATTTTTTTAAATTACAAAGTTTAAAATAATTGTAAAACCCAGTCAAAGTAAAACTTCTTCTCTAAAACTTGTGTTACTGTGTTAGTTCATATATTCTATTTTAAGCTAAAAATTTTCCACCATCTAATTGAGAAATTCACAGTCTGAATTAGATGTGAAACTTTATTGATCAATCCCTTTTTTCCAGAGTATCACAGTATCATTTAGGTTGAAAAAGGTCTCCAAGACTTTTGAGTTTTCCCTGTGACCACCTTGTCAACTGGACCAGAGCACTAAATGGCACATCCAGTTCTTCCTTGAACATCTCCAGGGATGGTGACTCTGCCACCTCCCTGGGAAGCCAGTTACAGTGCCTGACAACCTTTCCTGTGAAGAAAATAAACAAAACCAAAACCAAAACCAAAAACACACACACACAAAAAAGAGAAAATATTCCTTTGTTATTTGCAACAATGGATTTTTTTTGGTATGTATTTGTACACATTTGTAAAGGTATCTGTATGTACTTGGCAGGTAGGAACGAGGCAATTGTGATGTGGAGAAAACGATATTTAAAGAATGTATAATGGTTTTGAGCTTTGAGTTGAAATTTTGGAGCCACACTAGGCAAACTAGCCTTTGAAAACCATCTTAATTTTCATATCTTCCAGTTTCCCAAAACAAAAGTAAAAATATTGTGACAAAAATCCATTAAAGTGGAGTGTTCAAATGCTCTGTGAGGAGTATTGTGTGTGTTCACTGATGCAGCGTCTCAGTGTCTGATTCATACAAATCAGTGAAACCTGAACTCACCTTTTGCACCCCTGTGGGAGATTCATCGTGTGCTAGTCCTGGGATAGGATATTTTACAACCATCACCCTTCTAAAGCATCAGCAGTAGGGAATTCAGAACATATTTTTCTAGTTTATAATGTATCTGCATACCTGCATATCTGTAAAGTCACACAGCTGAAGCAGCTCCGCTATTTATCCCTTAACTGTGTTCCGTATTGAAAGTAAGACTGGGAAAAATGGGTCTGGCTGTATGTAAATATAATGACAATGAAAAAGCTGTAGCTGATTGTCTTTTTATGCAGAGGCTCAAAGTTATGCAGCAATGAATGAAACACTCTGCTGAGCTCCTTCCTTAGGGCTATTTTAGCAGATTAGGCGAAATCTAGTAGAGTGCAGTCATCTGTGCTGCTGAGCTGTGAGAATGATTGCTAGTCTGCTTTTGGCTCCTGGTGTCAGGCACTCTTGCCAATGATGCTGGGTATGGTGTGGGACTTAAGACATTTCAGGAGCTACAGGAGCTACTCACAGTAGACAGTTTGTACTTTTTTTTTTTTTTTTTTTTCCTGCTAAGAGTTTACCAGCAGTGACAATGACTCTTCCACACTGATGCTGTGACTGTTCCTGGGGATATTTAATTCCTTGGGTTAAACACAGACCTTGGCTGCTGATACTAAAAGATATGATTTAAGAGTTTTGATCTGATCTAGAAAGCAAAGGGAGGATGAAATGGATTTCATTCTAATTTTTAAACTACTCAGGAAATTTCCAGTTAGGTATTCCAGTTCTGCTTTGCAGTATATTCCTGTAAGTCTGCCTATTAGTGGGATTTGGTACATCAGTAGGGTGATTCATAACAATATTGTTAATGCTAAGGCTGAGCAAGTTGGGTTCTTCCATGTATGAAACACACATGAACTATACTATTGACCTGTCCTGTCTTTTCTAGCTTTATTTTTTCACCCTGGTCCCTAAAACTGGGAAGAACGCTTTTTCTAAACAAAACTGAAAATTTTACATGTAAACATGAAAGCGAGAGTTTACAAAATACTGTGGAGTTGGGGATGAATTTTTGAGAGTGGGAAGTGTTATAATCATGAATAGTTAGATTTCATGGTGGAGTCATCTCTAGGATTTGAAAGTATGTTTCTAGTAGACATTAAAAAAAAGGAGGATTTCTCCCTGGGATCTCCATTTTATTTCATTGTTTTTCAACCTTTACTTAAAGAATGTGTAGATGCTGAAGGAAAATTATCAATGTAAAAACCCTATTGTAGTGGTGTGTTTTCAGTTTTGTCAGTTCTATGTATGTATTTGTTTTATGTCTTTATTCTATTTGTATTATGTATAATGGTTTGTTCCATGTCACCGCTCTGTAAATTCCCACCTTTCACTTGGTTTGTGCCTGCNATCCCAATAAACCCCAGTTGCTGTTCTTCCCTGAGAGTCCTTCCTTTTATCCCTCGTCATTGTTCACATTCCAGCAGCAGAGGCAATGGCAAGAACCCACAGGATTGGGAAGGTATCTCAGGATACTGGATCGTACCTTCTGCTAAAGCCAGGGTGTCAGGACTAGCCCAGGCCAGGCAGGAGGAAACTCCTGAGAGACACCCTAACAGCTTTAACCTATAAAGTATATAAATTTATTCTAGTCTAATACAAAAATGTGTGTCTATTTGTCAATGTAGATTCTGAAGTTGTATGTCTCTAGAACATCTGTTAGATGCTATCAGTGATGGTAAAATGTCACACTTTCTGAGAAACAGTAAGGAGTTTAAAAAAAGGAAATTACTGCTGCTAATACTATGGATATAGTTTTATATATTTTTAGGAACCAGATGAAAATGCCACTTTCATTCACATGCACTTAACTTTACCAAGCTTATGCTGTAGTACTTTCCTATCTTATGTTTAAATTTTTAATAATACAGTGCCTGTATATGCAATATTTTTGTGACTTGATTTACTTGTTTCAGTGGATACCTGGCTGATTTATGTTAGTGTGAAATGTGAAGGTTTCTTAACTTGTTTAGGAAAGAAGAGCAATTTGCTGTTATTCACCCATTTACACAGAAATAGGTAGCTGCTTACTTCTGATGTTTAACAATAGTCTATTTGAAGACTTTTTTTACCTTTTTTCTCATCATGTCTGTCTTTGATTAAATTTTGTAAAAGCCATGAATGTTACACAGAAGATTCAAGGCTGGATGGGAACAAGATTAAATAAGTGTTACTGTTTGACCATAGTTTAACTATACACAGTAATATTTTTCTACATCATATTACAGTTTTTGTAGAACAGTGATTTTAGTAAAACTGCTGGAGATACAGAAAATATGTTGACCAATTCATTGTCTTTCCTTTTCAGATTTATAATAAAAATAGAAGTAAATTAATAGCAGTGCACCAAAAAGTACTTCCCAAATGATTTTAGGATTACATCCTACAAATTACAATGTGAAATATAGACTGCTGGTGCCCAGCTCCTTTGAGTTCTCATTTTGTTTGCATATTTTAACACTGATACTATAATACTAAGTTAAAAATTTCAGTATTTACTAGGTTCAAAATTCCATCACTTCTAGAATGTACAAAGGTATTTCTTGAAGTCTTGAGCTGTATAATCCTAGTCTTTTGAATATCAATTTTGTAGGGTTTTTTTCATTCTTTTATTTTTCATGTTACACTTAAGAATAACAGGATTCAAGAAAATGAAATTAGGGTATGTTTTCTACAGCTTTGTCTTCTTCCCTCCCCTGTCCCTCCCTTTCTAGACATTTATATAAATTTGGTCTTTCTGTTTTGTAGCTTAGTTGGCAGAAACAGGAAAAACCCAGGGAAAAGGCACTGTGAGTGTGTATTTGTTTTGCAGACTTCAGTGGAGCAAAAATTGATTTTGATATATGAGTATTTAATCTGATATTTTAATAACAGTAGAGATAGTCTCATTCATCACAGCAACAGGCACAGCTCCTGATGGTTCCAATGGGACCTATGGGTGCTTCCAAAATACATCCCTCAGTAAGCATTAAGATTGTCATCATCCTTAGTCATTACAGTTCAGCTTTCTTCACCATATTCTAGGTATTCTAGTCACATTTTCATAATTTTTAAGAATTAAGATGTAATTCTTTGGTGCTTTAAAAGGTCTGAACTTTGTGTTTTCTTCTGAAGCAGTTCTTTTTATTTGCCAGATGTAAGTGAATCATAACAGTAAGGCAGAGGTACATTGATTTGATTTTAACTTAATTTTTCTTAGCTATTCTAATAATTGTATCTCAATAATGTACTGGGCTAAGCCACATTTGGCATCCCCTGTTTTCCTGCGACCGTCCCACATACACCAGTGTCAGCAGAACACAGGAGAAGCTTTTTTTTCCATGTTGTTTTACATGGATAAAACATATTCTGTCTCTACTTCTGCAGATAAAGTAATCAAGAAAACAGATTTCCTATTAGATCATTGTGAATCAAATAGTTGCAGACACTTATATACCTTGTATCCACTATTTGCCATCTTCAGTGGAACCTGTATTCATACAACATCTAAAGTGAGCTCTTCAGCTCTCCTTATCTCCCTTACAGAAAGGACAAGGATTCCAATGAGGCTCTTACTCCTGGGAAATCAGCTTTTCCCTTTGGCTAGGTCACTACCAAAGTAGCCCTCCCTCCTCATTAGTGCTTGCTGCCAGGTCATCATTTAAGAACTTACAGATCCCCAAGTGATATCTAGAATAATTTCCTTTGTCTTATTATTTTTCTTGGCAGTTCTCAATCCTTTTTGAACAAACATGGCTACCCCACAGTTTGTCTGAGAGCTCAACCTGTCTGCTTGCTAATATTCCCATAATATTCACAGTAAAATATTTTGTAATAGAACTTTTGTGGCATAAAACTGCACAAAATAAAGCCATGCTATGATGTGTGTGCCTTACTATTGAAAGCCTGAAAGGAGAAAGCAACTTTATTTCATAGCATTTTTTTTATCTGAAGTTGTTTAAAAAAAGAAATATAACTGCCATGGATATAAGATTCTTGAACCAAAAAAAGTCCCATCTTCACCATTTTAATTATGTTAATGAGCAAAATTATGAAGAAAACATCTAGTGATAATTATTCCCAATTTAAATATTTTTTGCCTCAAATTAAATTTGAACTGTGGTAAATACAAATTTAAAGAAAAATGGCTAATATTCATGATAGTATGTATTGAGATCAATGATTGAGAATAAATGATTTATGCACTTGCCATGGTGCTGGTGTGAGTAGGTGTGGACTGGGAATGTCAGCCTGAAGTGAACTGCAGCATATCTGTATGCACTTTAATAAATATAAAAATAACAAGAAAATATGACAGAAAAGTTAGTCCCAGTCAACTGAACTCTTTCAGTGAAGAATAACTGCTACTTGGGAGCCGAGTATGCAAAAATTATGCCTCTTTTTGTTTGGGCGTGCAACAGAGAAGCCTCAGAAGTGAATGAATGTATAGCTAACATTGCAAAATTTGTACAAAATATACTGGAGAGGCCCAAAGTATAAAAGGAACCAGTGTAAGAATCAAAATGTAATGATCTAAAATCTAGTGAAAGCATCATTGAAGGATTAATGTTAAGGAACTCGCCAGACAAGCTTGCCCTTGACATTGTGGATTGCTGGGATTTCATGGAAAAATTTTATGATTCCTTTCCCTGTTTCTGCTTTTAACTTAAACACTGCTTTCATTTTGGAAACCCTCTTTATAATCCTTAGACATATATTTGCTTCCGTAGACCATTTGATGCTCAAGTATTAGACTTCATTTTTTTCCCAGAACCTACCTAAAAGCTTGAGAGGCTCAATCTATGGGTAATAGATGCTTGCCAGGAAGATGCTTTCCAGGTTTCCATGTCTTCTCAAAGGGGCTAATGGTTCCTAGCTCTGATAACTCAGGTAAAGTTTTAATTGCTAGAACATACACCATCCTTTTAAGGTGGACATGGTGGTATACAAAACCATACCTCCAGGTGGGAAATAGCTGTGTGTTACTGCAGCCCTACAGACAAGGGAGGTTGCTGGGAAGCTATATATGACTTAGGTTTCTTTTTTCCCCCCATAGTCTTTTGTCGCGGTGCGCCTCTTC
>VWYP01029050.1:9273-27849 GCA_013400435.1 Pycnonotus jocosus
AAAAAAAAGAAAAAAAAAAAAAAGAAAAAAAAGAGACAGTCTGTTTTTCCTTGTTTTGAGCAGCATTTTACAGCTAATAATTACTGGTTTATGGGTGGATAGGATATTAGAATTATTAGCAGTCAGAAGACATTATATAATTATAATGTAGTAAATAACAACTGGGTTGAAGAAAAGAAAGGAGAGACAGAAAGGACAGAATAAAGTAGAAAAGAGAGAGTAAGGATAAAGTAGAAAAGAGCAATGGACCATATCTTTCACTGTTATGAATCACACATATGCTTTTATTAACAAAATAGTTTCTGGTCCTACTTGCCATTGTGTGAATCCAAAATCCTTGCAGAACTGCTCTGTTTTATTACAACCGCAATCAGGATCATGTAGGAGGAGTGAATGACACATGTCCTGTTGTACACTGTCCTGTTCTCTCTGCTCTCTTGACTGAGGATAGCACTGACATTTTCAGTTTTGTTTAACATGTACTAAAAGGTAAAACTAAATCTAGCTGAGGTTTCTGGAACTGCCCTGAAAATTCACACAGTTGTCACCTGGCATTTCATGCTTTTAGTGACAGAGTAACAGCAGTCAGACTTCTGTTATATTGCACTAGGCAGGGTGTGGGGTCTGGTCCAGAACAGCAAAACTAGGTGCTAAGGATTGAAAATAATATAATCACTCTTGAGTTTTGAGATAAATTATAACAAGAAAAAGACCAAAATAAGACACACAGAACCATTCCTGTCCTGTGCTCTTATTAAAACAAAGTCATTCTCCCTATAATATTTTCTTTGCAATTCTTTTCTGAAGAAAGAGAATATATAACTATAATAATACATTTGCCATGAGTACTTCATGCCATTCTAAGACACATGTGATAAATCCTGTGGTGGCACCTATTTTTCTCCATGGATCCCAGAGATAGTCTAGATACTTATAAGTATTCACATCTAACAGTAGATGACATAAACCCCACTTCATGTATCTACAAAATTGCTCACTCATGGTTTGACCAATTTACTTTTAAAAGTAGAACCTTGCTGCAAATGTATTTTCTGTTTCACACAAAATTTCATTATTCCCGTAATTTTCACTCTTTTTAGCTGGATAATAATAATAGGAGAAATGTGAAATTTACTCGGGAATGTGAGCCTGAAATAAAATAATAATGATTTTTATTTGAAACCTGCTTTTTCAAAGAAAGTGAAATGATTCATTGTAATGTTCATGTTTGATTTTATACACTATGAACAGCTTTAAAATGATATACAGAAAAGGCTGTACTGAAATGGAAACATCTGAACATTCTGTTCCATTACAAACTCATCAGAACAGTCTTCTCAGATTTCTTCATAATGGAATTTTATTAGAATTGATAGATTTTCACACAAGCATGCCATTTTGACAAGCATTTTCTGCAAGAAAGAAAGAAAGGTTGGTAGAGGACATTCTGCCTGTCTTATTTAAAAATCTCTGTATTATATTAAAAGAAAAAAAAAGGAACCCCACCAAAAAATAGCTAATCAGTTCATTTGAGTTCTTTCTATATACTTATCTACTATAGTTCTTCTACAGAAAAAAATTAATTACTTTGTACCTAAAATATTTTTCAATTCAAGGAACTTTATCTCATATATATTTTATTCTCAAAACAGCTCCAAAGAACAATCTAGATAAAAGATATTTGCACTTATCTTTTCACTAACATGCTAAGATATGGAAATTCTAAATTATTTCCAAAAATGAAATGATTTTGATGCAGAATCTGGACTGAGGCATCAAGTAAGGCACCATTGTACAGCCTTCTCTCTCTTTTTCAAAATAAAAGAAAATTCATCTCTTTTGGATAAATGTTACAGCTCAGACATGCACAGTATAAAGGGAAAGCTATCATGTTGAAGATTTGAGGGAAAAAAAAATTATAGAACATCCGATTTTTTTCTTCTCCTGCATAAATAATGCAACCCAAGGGCAATTAGCATCTGGAGAGTGGTTTCTTGTCATATCAAGCACCACTTCAGCAACCAAATGATACAGACAAGTCCCCATTACAATGGAAAACACAGCGGGACAAAAGAAAAATATTTCACTTCACTAGGTAAAATCCTTTTTATAACGGGCAGCTACAAAAGCGACAATGATCTTTGCTCCTGGACACCTACTAGCCATTAATGGAAAAGTTCTTCTGAAAACATACACATGCACTTACAACTCAGGCTCTAATGAGGACTTTGCTGTTTGATGACGACACATCTGGCATGCTTTCAGAACTCTGCAGTCCCAATTATAAAGCTGTCCAGCAGGAAGACCCATTACAGATCTGAGCTGTCAGACCTCCGAAATGAGGTTGAAGAAGAAAAAAGAGACAAAGAAAAGAGGTTAAAGATGAAGGAAAAAAAAAAAAAAAAAAAAAAAAAAAAAAAAAAAAAAAAAAAAAAAAAAGAGAAGAAAATAGTGAAGAGTAAAACATCTTTAAAGACAAGTTGTTCCTAGAGCCCCCATAATGTGACAGAGCTAATTTGTGCTTTTAAAGATCTAAAGATCCTGCTTGCTGCAGGTGCAAAAAAGAGGTTACTTCTGGCCTGGACTGTGGGCATCAGATAACATACCACAGAAAACTTATGTCCCCCATGGAAAAGTTAATGAGATCAACTCTTTTAGGATGCCCTAAAAGAGTTCCTTCAAGCTCACCCCATCAACATCTCATTCTTGCAGGCAAACAAAAAGTGTCTGGTTGAGTTTAATTGGCCAGCCAATACTTTGAAATCTAGGTTTTTTTCCTTTTCCTTGGGGTTACTCAGTGTAGCAGAATTAGGCCAACTTGCTGACATATGGAGACTGGTTTTCATCTATTTTTTATTTGTTTGTTGTTGTGAATTTTCACTGCTGTTGAAAATCTAGATTTGGCAGTGAATTTTATTAAATAGCAAACATTTAAAATCTGTTAGCCTTTTCAGTGTGAGGTCATACAATTTTGTCATTCCTGGTGAGATCCAAGAACTCTCCAGGGCATGTCCAAGCAAGGTAGGCATAAGAAGAAGAAATGGTATATATGTTTCATGATGTGGTATAATCTAATTTATGTCTGCAAGAGATATAATATTACACAACTCAGCTATTATGTCAAGAATGCATTAAACATGCAAGCTTTAGAGTCACAACTTTGGGATGGCTCCATCACATGGAGTTGTTCCAAGATGTCCTGTTTGTTATACATTCATCTAACAATATTCACAGCACAGAAAAACTGAACAAAACAATTCAGCAGTTATTCCACATTCCAGAACCCACTATATTAATCTCTCTTCAGAACAACAAAAGACCAGATACATGAAGAAAGAGGATGTCCACATAACCTTAAACAGTGGTCTCACATACAACTGCTGTTTCAGTACTGTGCTTTGGCACACTGATCACTGGGACAGTTAGTCTTCCCATGTAGGAGAAGGGAATACAGAGGACCTCATCCCTGATAAATAACAGCTGCGTTAATTATCATGTACAGCCTCCCCCTTGATGAGTCACAGCTATAGCCAGTAAAGATAA
The DNA here is from genome assembly GCA_013400435.1 of Pycnonotus jocosus. NCBI lineage: Eukaryota > Metazoa > Chordata > Aves > Passeriformes > Pycnonotidae > Pycnonotus > Pycnonotus jocosus. Next base: position 12,817 of record VWYP01029050.1, read on the forward strand.
GTGTGACAAAATGGAGTGGGTTAAGTGGTGATGGAGGATCATCAGAAATGGGGGAATCATGGTGAAGCAGGATCCTCGGGAGAGAGAATCACTGCTGTGAGGTCAGTCTGGGTCTGCAGTTAGAGCTTGTTGTTGGAACCTGCAGTCACAGTCTAGCTGGGTAAAAGCCTGCATTCAGAGTCTGCAAACTGATACCTGCAGTGAGAGTTCAGCAGGAAATAACCAGCAGTCAGAGGCTGCAAGGGAAGCCTACAGTAGCAGCTTGCTGCAGCCAGAGTCAGTGAATGGTTGGAGTCAAGAAGGCTGAGCTGTAAAGAGGAATAAACCAGGACCCTTTTCATGCTGCGATAAATAAATCTGTGTCTCGGCTCATTTCTGCCCTCTATCAAGAGGGCTTCTGCAACATTCCTACGACCAGTTTGTCTCAGTAACACAAAGCATATAAACCGACGGAAGAGGTCTAATCTCAGGCCATTCACTGAAAGGATAGACTGCAGGGCACTGAGTCCTGACTGTATATTTTCTGTTCAGCCTGTGTGTCTTCTAAGAGCTTGATTTAAAAGAAAAAAACATTAATGGATGTTCCCCAGCAGATGAACTGCAGATCTTGGCCCATCCATGCCTGCCTGGAGTCCCTGTATAAAACAGAAAGGCTGGGTTAGAACCCATCCTTTTCCAGCAGAGGACTATAGGTATCATTGTGCAAGTCTGGGAAGTGTAACAAGTTCTCTGATATACCAGCCTCAGAGTGATGTTCTTTTTCAATCTTTCTTGTCCAGGTAATCACTCCAGCTCAGCTGTCTAGTTTCTCTGCAGCTTGCCTCACAAACTCAACTCTCCTCTGGCTTTCAAGCACCATTCCACTCCTGCTCTGTACATCTTCCAGACAGAGAGGATGATGGTACCTTTTTACCCACCCCTATAGTCATTTATCCAGGCCATTCTGCCCTCTGTCAATGGTGATGAGGGAAATCACCCCTCAATGTAAGAGGTCTGGCAGTTTAATCTCTCTTCTTTGTCACCTCTTAGGATAATGTGAAAACATTTTCCTTCAGAAAACATGTTTATGCAGCATCAGCATCAAAAAGCCATTTTCTTGTTTTCCCTAATGTCTTTATCAGACACACAGAAACACAATGAAAGATGTTGTTATTTCTTTTCCTTTCCTTGATCTTTATGTTTTCATGGAAACATCATTAGTGAGGATAATATTTGCACCAGAATGTATTCAACACGTGGGCCTTACACTCTAATGTATTACCAAGATTTGGGCTTTTTTCTTGACTAAGCTTCTCATCATTTGTCAAAAGCTATTTCAGAAAAAGACCCCCATGTGTTACCCTTCTGCCCTCATTTGAGGGGTGAATGAGAGGAGTTATAGAGAACTTGTTGGCTCCATATAATGGGATTGGTATATGCAGAGGCTTGTAGCATCTGAATTATCAGACTTAAACACAGACTTGAGCTTTCTCCCTGGAAAAGGAGGGAAGTTGGTCTTTTCTAGCTATGCTGACCACCACCATGATGACATATGATCTTATTCCAAATGCTGGCAGAAACCTCTACATAATTAAAAATTACATAAACAAACAGAAACTTGAAAACAAACCAACACCCACAAAACCTAAATTCCATCCTGGAAGTTTTTGTCATTTTTAGCCTGGTTCTTTTATTAGCAAAGCTTTTTGCACTCGGGAGCTATTGTAGAATTCACTCTAACTCCTAGATTTTCTAAACTATCAAAATCTATCACTAGGATGACTTTGCTAGGGGTGCCACTGCTTTTTCTAGGCTACTTAGCAGCTGCTGGAGAAAGCATGACTTTAGTCTCACTGAGCAGTCATTTTTTTCTGGGAATTATATACCAGTTTTAACCTTCTGAATCTCCATTTCTCTGTGAGTTGTTAGCAAGGTATGCCTACAGAAAAATCAATATCCAAAGAAGACAACAGAGGTCAGCTGTGAGGCAGAGAAAGCCCACGTCCTCAAGAATTTAGAGACCTGTTGGACAGTGGACAGAGAGTAAATAAGGACATAGTGTTTCATACAGAGCAGCCTCAGGGAGAATTCTCTTCCCTGACTCCCAGTGCAAAACTGGTTTTGTGCACTTAGGACATGTCTGTGGAGAATAGCTTTCAGTAGTTAATATTCAGAAACTGCATTGCCTAAACTTTGTCTGGAAGTGTCCAAATAGACAAGCTTTACTTTCCAGGGCTTGCTAGCTTGCAGTCAGTGGGTTTATTCCTTTTTAGATTGCTATAGGCGGAGGAAGAAAATCCATGTCTCTGCCATCAACTGGTTTATCATCTTCCCATCCACAGGCTCCCTCTGATTTCTGACAGCACCCATGCAACCATAATCCTTGGCTGAATGCTGGTGAGAGTGTATATATGGAATGGGAATGGTTGACTGTCATTTGAGTTTGCTGCAGGAGGTCTCTCTTTCCTTAACTTTGCAGGCTATTTTGAGAGAATTATGGTGGGGGGTTGTTTTGGGGGGTGTTATTTGCTCAAAGGAAAAGGCTAGAAATGCACATTTTATTTTTGAGCACTTTCTTGGCTGGTCTCTTAAGAAGAAGATCCCTCAAGTCTTCCCCTCAGCAGTAAGCTTTTCTCTCTGTATATCACTGAGTCCCCTGCTCACAGTTCATCTAGAAGAGAGCGAACTGTTCAGCCTCACTTCATAGCTCCAGCTGAGATCTATTCATGAGAAATTCTACAGTACAAATCAAGGGACCCTTAGGGTGCTGTATAAATTCATAACAAGGAATAATCCATTCTCAGCATTGCATGCAATAACACTTTAAACAAACCCCAACAAAACACTGTAGAAAACATTGGGGGAAGGAAGAACAGCAGAACTGCAGAACAGTGTTGCAGAAACACCAAATCATCCTACCCCCAGTGTTGTCAGGGTCCCTGAGCACCAGGCACCAGTATAGGCAGGAGCTGGGCTGTCACCTTCAGACAGGGGGATGCAGGCACTGTGGAGCAGCAGGTTGGATCCGTCCTCTTTGAGGGGGTGCCCACATGAGGAGTGGGATTTTCCCTGGTTTTCTTCAGAGATAGGTCTGGGACTTGAGAATCCAGTCCAGATCTGGACAATGTTCCAGAGACTTCTCTCTGTCTCTTTGTTAGGCTTTCTTGGGAAGAGAAATAGGGTAGTTAATCATCTAAAGAAGATAAATCTAAAAAAATTAGACTGCATTACATGGGCTCAAGATCATTACCCAAAATTAAAAGGGAAAAAAGTGATAGCCCTTAAAATATGCCACAGTTTACCAGGCTCCAGAGTAGACTGCAATTCATTTTTCAATTAGAGCCATTTGCTTCCTCCTGCCTTTCTTGTCCTCTCTGTTGTAACACATAAATAAAACCTGGAAACATAACAGGATTTTGGGACACAATAAGGTGACTTGAAAGCTCTATTGTTTGAAGGAATCCTGGAGCAGCTTAAGGCAGAGCTAAGTTTATAGCTTTTACAGAGACCTGTCTCAGATATGGGAAGCAACAGATTTTCACTTATGAGTGGTTAAGAAATGCTATTTCTTCCACTGTATGGGGGTCATTAAACAGTCCTCGTATGCTGAATTTCCCTGGATTAAACAGGAGCAGCTCAGGGGGTTGTCTAACCTGGCACTGAAACCAAAAGGCTTTTTTGACAGCCCACACAACAGCTGAATCTCTCTGAGACAGAAAGCCTACAGATCCTTGCTCTTTCACTAATACTTAGTGTAGCACATTTGATGTGTGCACTGTTAATTCATACCTCTCTAGCCACAGCAGGCAGGAAAGCTGGTCACAGACTAAGACAATGTGCTACCAACTGCTAGTCAATATTTCAAAATATGGAAGGTTTTTGTTTGTGTGCTTAAAATATGTCCCAGATAGGGTTTATTAAGCAGTTTACACTCAAACTTGCTCAACTTTCTCCACCAGACTCAATACTGACAGTTTAATGACAGCATCATCTCATGATATTTCAAAGAGTTTTAAAATTTATCTGGGAATGTAAATGTTAAAAATTATTTCCTCCGTGTGTTACCATAATTTATCTTTCCAGAAGAAGGTTTTTTTGGGAAAAAAAAAAAAAAAAAGAAAATTTGACCCAACATTTTTAAACCACTCAAAAATCTCCAAACCAACTGGATTCACAGGAGACAAAAATGAAAAAAAAAAACCAAACCCACAAATAAACATTGCCAGGCAGTAATCTTCAAATTATGAAGCTGAATTAAAAACAATGGACTTTTTGTTCTTGTTTAACAAAAGGAAGCCATAGAGCTTTTACTTGTTGCAGAAATTAATAATAAAAATATAAGAGGATTTGCTCAGACTCCATGAGTTGTACATTCCTCAAGTACTGAAAAAAGTGACAACTGGGAACAGCAGTGAGGAACAGACTTCATTACCATTCTAAAAGTTGTTGTAGCTCTTTGGAGTTAATGAACTCCAAGTACAATCAAACAGTTATAGTGTTTGCTGGGAAAATAGTAGGTGATATCACAGAAACATAGAATGGCGGGGGTTGTAAGGGATATTAAAGATTAACTAGTCCCAACTGCCCAGCAGTTGACAGGGTCACCCTGCACTAGACCAGTTTTCTCAGAGCTCTTCCCCCCTGCCCTTGAACACTTTCAGGGCTGGAGTATCCACAGCTTCCCTGGTCAACCTGTGCTAGTGCCTCATCATCCATAGTAAAGAATTGCTTCCTAATAGCTGATGTAAATCTGACTTTTTTGATGTGAAGTAATTTCCCCTTGTCCTGTCACTACATGCCCTTGTATGTAGTTCTCCTCCATCTTTCCTGTAGGCTTCCATCAGGTACTGGAAAGCCTTCTCTTTTCCAGGCTGAACAATCTCAGTTGTTAGAATTTTCATGTGGAACAAGTTCTCTATCCCTCTGATCATCTAGTGGCTTCCTCTGGACCTTCTCCAACAGGTCTCTGTTGTTCCAGTGCTGGGACCCNTATCCACAGCTTCCCTGGTCAACCTGTGCTAGTGCCTCATCATCCATAGTAAAGAATTGCTTCCTAATAGCTGATGTAAATCTGACTTTTTTGATGTGAAGTAATTTCCCCTTGTCCTGTCACTACATGCCCTTGTATGTAGTTCTCCTCCATCTTTCCTGTAGGCTTCCATCAGGTACTGGAAAGCCTTCTCTTTTCCAGGCTGAACAATCTCAGTTGTTAGAATTTTCATGTGGAACAAGTTCTCTATCCCTCTGATCATCTAGTGGCTTCCTCTGGACCTTCTCCAACAGGTCTCTGTTGTTCCAGTGCTGGGACCCCAGCTCTGGATGCAGTACTCCAGGTGGATCTCACCAGAGCAGAGCAGAGCAGAGGGGCAGAATCCCCTCCCTCCCCTGCTGCCCACGGGGCTCTGGATGCAGCCCAGGACACGTTTGGCTCTCTGGGGTCCAGCCTCTCACCCCCCAGCACCCCTAAGTCCTTCTGGGCAGGGCTGCTCTGGGTCTATTCATGCCCAGCTTGGACTGACACCAAGCATGCCTCAACTCAGGTTCATCACATTGCATTTAGTCCTGTCAAACCTGATGATATTCCCATGAGCCCCCTCCTCAAGCTGGTCTCCATTCCTCTAAACCATTGAAGACTTCATCAAAAGTCCCCTTGAGTCAATGTAAAAAACCGCTCTTAGCTTTACTGTTTCAGTTGGCTTTGAATTAGGCTTTGAGTTCAACTGCTTTGACAGGGCTGAAGGGAAAGGATGAAAAAGAGCAGAATAATAAAGAATGGAGCAGTAGCGGGGTGAAAGCTGTAGTCTCCAATAGCAAGAAGTAAGAAGGCAGCAGGGTGGTGAGGGGACTGCAGAGCTCTGTGTGTGAATTCATACCACAACCATTCACACCATTTTTCAGACATTCACTTTTGTGAGCAGCAAATTCAATCAGCATTATATTTTTAAATATATATTAATTTATTTCTTAGGGAAAAAAACATGGTGTTTAATATTGGTGACTCCAGGATGCTGAGTGGGAAGGTAATAATTTATAACACATTATAGGAGTGGGCATGATAAAAGTCTGAAAAAAGATTCTATTGCTGTGCAGCCTCTAGTCTCTGCATAACTTAAGCAACAAGGTGCCTCTTGCAGACTGCATGGTTTTAACCTGAAGCTGTTACCAGCATTTGAGATAACATATTGTTTAATCCTTCTAACTTCAACATGAATCACTCAGAGGAATGAGGAGAGGAGGGGAAAACTGAGGGGAGGGCAAGAGAAGAGCTCTTGCAGGAATTAGGAATTATTAGAAGCGTGAGGTGCAGGATCTGATGATAAGTCAGCCAGGGCTGCTAAGCTATCTCAGTAGGGAAGGTAGAATGCTACGTGACAGCTCTTGGGGATTTGTGAGCACATCTACCAGGCTGGGAAATGAGGAGCACACAGTGGCTTTCCCCTAGGCTTTGCTCTCTGTCAGGGGCTATTTGAATCCCTGGCCGGTGATGTCTCTTTTGAAGCCATTTCTTTTCATTCAGCAGTGACCACTGCTGGTGTCACTGGAGCACTGGAGTCTTTTCCCCATGGTGTGTCCGTCTCCCATGGTGAATCTCTCAGTACTGCCAGGCCATAAAAGGGTTGAGCATGCACCTCACATCTCATACCCTTCCTCAGAGGTATCCAGGGCTGAACTGAAACCTCAGGGATCATAGCCAGGTAAAGTCTTGGAGAAGATTATTTGCATGCTATTACCAACAGGCTGACCTAAAGCATTTTTGACTGAAAATAAATTCAGTTGCCTTAGTCAAGTCTATAGGTACATCTCACCAGGACATCCTCTGTGCTAATGGCCCTGTCCCTCTGTCTTTTCTTTGGCTCACTCTCCCAGCCCCTTGGCTCATTCTCAAAACTCTTTAGCTTATTTATTTCTGTTTTAAGAGGATTATAGAATGCAAATTCTGGTACTTTCTTTACCTATGGGAAGTGTCCATTTTACTTGTCCCCAGCCTGTCAAATACTTTAGTTTCAGATCTTTGACACAATCCAGCTGTTATACTTCAAAGAACAGCTTGTTTCCTGTTTTTGCTGAGCCTGAAGGATATTTTTTGGCCAAAACATTAGCTTTAATACATCAATACATTTAATGAGATTTGAGTCTGCATCCAAAATTCACTCATGGTGGCCTTTCAGCCTTTCAGTCAGTTGTTGGCAGCCTTGTGGTCTTGACTATTTGTTTGAAATTCAAGCTTGCAAAGAGTGTTTCTACCTATTAAGGTGACATGAATTAAATATTCCCTTGGAGTTTACTTATGCATAACCAAGAAAATTTGTTTTATTCCTCAAGACACAAGGAGAAACAAGCCACAGCAAGTAGCTGGGTATCAGTCATATAGACTCTCCTTTCTTAGTATTTTTATTTTTCACCCTGGATCAAAGGTGATTTTACTAAGTTGATCCATTGATTTTAAATTGCAGTGAAGAAGAATCCTTGAAACCAAAATATCTTTATTTTCTAAGCAATTTATAAGCAGATAAAACTTGCATGTTAATTAACTTTCTGTTAATTTTGTAATACTTAAATCCATATGTCTGAATATTAAATGCCACCTATACTCTCTTGTACTGAACAAAATAATACTTTGGGTAGCCAGACTCATGGAGTTTGTTTTTTTTTGTATTAGTAGAATGAATTACATCTTCCTTTCTGTCATTATTTCCCCTTCCATTTCAGTAATGATATTTTCAAGAAAAAAAAAAAAAAAAGCATCAAAGTTTGGAACACAGGCTCATTTTAACTCCATTATGATTGTTATTATTACTACCAGTAGTACTACTTAGCTCTTTATAGCTTTTTCTTATATATATCTTAGAGAACTTCATAAAACAAGGAAATGTTCTTATCCTTGTTTTCCTGAGGCACTGAAATAATGAAATAATCTGCCAAGAGTTAAAATGGAGGTTAGTGAAGTGGCTGGGAAAAAACCATAGCTCAGACAAAGTTCAAGGGTCAACAGGGTAGAATAGCAGTTTCCAGTGTAAGTTTGTCAAATGTCTGGCAAAGTGCCCTGGTTTTTATTGGGATTTGTTTTTTAAGACCGAAAACGCCGTTTCAAATGAGAAGAATGATTATAGGACAATGGGTGAAGGGAAAGTGTCATATTAACAGGTAGGAAAAACTCTGGACTTGAGAGTGAGACAAATATGGTTGGAGAAAGTAAGTCAGATATAAGTAAAAAAAAATATGAGCAGGCCCAATCTAGGTGATGCTACCTCTTACCAGAAAGGGTATTTCAGTCCCTTTTTATGAAGGATGGAAAAATATTCACACATGATTCTTCAGCTCCTTTATAAACATAAAAACACTCCTTTATAATTATGCTGGAACCAGATTTTCTCTAAGCATATTTGCCTCCTTGAATCTCTGATTCCTTTCTCAATCCCAGATATATATAACAAACAAACAAACAAAAAAAACCCCCAAAAACCCAAAAAACCAAAAACAAAACAAAAAAAACACAAAAAAAACCCCAAANAAACCTTTACACAGTGCCAGCTCTGTTGGTATCAGTCACAAATACTTACAAGGATTACAGTACAGTAATGAGCTTTTGTACTAATGGTACATCTTTTAATAACTGCTATCTGTTCCTCCAGTTGTAAGTGATAAGTGAGGCTATATTGTTAATGACAAAATGCCTCACCTTTCTCCCACCCCCCTCATGATACTTCATCTTCCTCTGAATTCCTCGGCTGAAGGTTGGAGAGAAATTAGAGTTGATCCTGAAGCTGTGGTATGTGTAGTAAAGCTGATCCCGAGGCTGAGCTCCTGCTCTGCTGCTCCCCCTGGGCTGAGGCACTGGGCACCCGCACTGGGTGAGGAGCCTGGGGAGGATGGCCAAGGTACTGAAAAAAGAAGGGAAGAAGCAAGTGTAAGAATAATAGTCATGTTTCAGAGGCAGGGAGACCTGTGGAAGAACAGGAGGAACAGAGAGTGGTACTCAGGCAATGGCTTCATCTTCCTGCTCTGCCTTCCTGTGCAGTGTTGGCCAAAACATTTATTTTTTTCACTGGCTTCTCCAAAGCAAGGCTAACAGCATTTCCTCATCTCACATGAAGGATTGGAAAGGAGAAGGGAATGGGGATACAATCATTCAGTGAATGTCAGGTCATTACTTCTGGTGATGGAGACACAATGTTGTGAAACTTTGTTGCTTGGGAGGTTTTTAAGAAGAGATTAGACAGTGTCAGTGCCAGACTGCATTGCTCATCCTCCCTTGGGTGCAGATAGGCCTGTGTCCTGTGATTCTGCAGCTGCAGCTACATCTTTGTTTAAGCTTTACTTTCCCTGTCTCTACTCATGTGGAGGCATCCCTCTGCATGACCCGGGCTCTCTGGGGCCTCAATCTCTAACTGCATCTCCTCTCCCAGCACAATTTATGATCTGTACCCATACAATCTGTAATTCCCCTGTTCCCTAAGAACTTGTATTTCTTTAAGAAGGAGTCTATGCAGCAGTGGGGGAAGATATCGGAAAATTCTTTCAACTTTAGCACATATGGGATGATCCCTGTATTTGTGGTTAATGCTTAGATTTGTACTTAAGCACATGGGGTGCTTAGTGCAAATGACACAGATTAATGTGGCCTTGTGTTAACTCCTTACACCATGGCTATTAAGTCTTGTGCCAGTTAATGCCTCCTTGTTTATTCATATCAGTGACTAATATGTACTAGTAGATGTCTTAGTTTTGAGAACAAGGATTGTGTATCAGAACTAAGAACAATAAGGGAAGTACATTATGACCTGTTTGAGGAGGTCAGGAGAAAGAAGAAAGAGATCAGAAGATCCAGAACCATACCCAAATAACTCCACAGAAATCATTAGCATATACAAATGTATTCAGAAAATGTGCTGAATATGTATTAATTCCAGGAATATAACCTGATCTCTTAGGTCACTGGGCATGCATGCTTTGATGAGAATTCTCCATGCATCCAACACTGCTAGTGAAGTAATTTTGGCCCTCTAACCTAGCAAATTGTTTGGAGTGTTTATTTCCCAGTTTTCAGTGACTCCCTGGTTGGGGTTTCTTCATGGTCTCTCTTGAGTACATGAACATTTCTATTCAAGATCTAGAGGTCAGAGAGATGCTTCACTGCTCTCTGGGAACCTGTTTGAGCAATATCCTCTAACCTGGGGCTCTGCTCTGGCTCATCAGTTCCAGCAAACCTTGTCCACACCACGGCAAACTGTATGAGAGGCAAAGCTGGAACTGACTACCTTTGAAAGAAGAAGAATGAAACTAATAAATGCAAATAAGAAAGGTTTCATTCTCGTTATCACTACCAACCCTGTAAAGATGCCAAATCCTTTCTCAAAGGATTTTTTTCACAAGTGGAGTTGCCACCTATACTTGTAACAGTTGAGAAGCTCATCTTCTCATCATGGCTCATAACAAAAGAAAATGAAAACATTAATAAATGTAGTTGTTCTTTAATTAATACATAGAACTCACCTGAAAGTGGATTTGTCAGAAAGATTTCAGCTCTTAAACACTTTATTCTTTTTTTTTTTGTTTTAATTTTAATTTAGAACAAAATGTAGTCTGAAATTTCATGTGACAGAGAATATTTACAGAAGGAAATGTCAGAAGCACAGCAAACACAGCTATCACTACCACCTGGAACTGTTTAAAAAAGTTTCCATGGAGAGTTTTATCAAAATTAGCACATTCCAGAAACATTTTGGTTTTGCTTAAATGGCATTTTCAAGGGGGAAAAAAAGTAATATAAAAAATAGTTTGAACAGTTTTATGGGTTATTTTTTTCCAGTAAACTCATTTGCTTGGATTTTTAAAACTAGAGATAAAAGAAAAACACTAGACAATGTAAACATGGATAATAATGCTACTCTGGGAGAGAAACGGAATATTTTAATAATGTGAGGTCCTTATGATGTCTGCCACTAAGATTATATGGTAACAATATTTTTCTGATGCAGAAACAAGTGTAAATTCTTTACTGTACAAAATGTCATTGCAGAGAAACAGTGCCATATATTATCAATACAAATAATGTCAAATACAAAAAAACTTTTAAAGAAATCTCACCTAGAAATTTACATAAACATACTTGCTTTGAGTTTGTCAAAACATTTTTTAAAAATATATAATTCTGATTATCTGTGCATTTATGTATTCCATATGAAATAAGGTAATTTTCTTTGTTTGACTGTATTTTGAGATATTAAATTTAAATATTTCATTAAGATGTTTGAACAGAAAATGTATTACTCAAAATTTCTACTAAGGTACTTAAAGCAAAAATATTCATCGGTATTTCATTTCGCAAATGTACATGCTTACATACATGTACACACAGAGAATAATCCAACTGAAATAACATTTCAGATTAAATTCAGTTTTAAAAATCTTTTTCTGACCAGTTCCACTGAAGAACTATAGGGTGCAAAATGTTGCATGAGAAGAGAGGAATGATTTTTTCCTAAATATCCTCCAAGGATTTCTTTCTTTCTTGTTTCAGAAACATTTCTTGTTCTTGTTCCAAGGGTAATATCTTTGAAAATAATAACTATCAACAAATTTTGTGCTCATTCTATGTGTTTTTCAAAGCCATAAGAATTTTAGCATATGTAACAACCTGCGGTAAGTAGTTTCAAGAAATGCTTCCTTTTTTTTTGATTTCTAGACTCCCATCTGCCTTAGCTTGTATTTTGAAAGATCCCATAAACATTGTTTTCACAGACCCTTATCATATAATCTGTCAGTCATCTCTTTATTTAGGCCTCAGTGTTTCATGGATGGATGCTATTTTATACCTGTGATCTCTCTTGTTGCCTTTTTTGGAATATATTCTCTAGTTCTCTTACTTGCTCTAAGAGATGAGGAAAAGTAGAGCTGCATGCAGCATCGTGTGAAGGGACACTGCAGATTTGCAGTGCTTTTCTCTCTCTTGCATTCCTAAATCTATCTTTTATCATCCCAAGACCTCATTTCCAAATAGCTTTGAGCCTATCACGGCACAAATAAAGTGAAGATTTCTGTTCCCAGGTTCATCAGCAAAACCAAACTGGGACTGAGTTCTTTGTGTGAGGAAAAGGAAAGTAAGGGGCAAGAAGTTCTAGGTACAGTAATACCTTTAGATAACGATCCTAGGGAAGATGTTCAGAGTGAAAACGCTCACAGAAAGCTGTTATGTACAAGAAAGGCTGAGTGAGCTGAAAGATGATGGAGAGCCTGATGCCAAGGGTATATTTTGTCAAAGAATAAAAGATGGGGAAAGGTTAAAAAAAGGAATTAATGAAAGATTAGCATTGTTTGGAAACTATGTATAGAAAGCAGTCTACTAAAGAAGAGCACTATACTGAAAAAGCATTCAACTTAGCTTACCCAGGAGAAAGGAAGAAGCTGAGGAATAAAGAGCCCAGAGCTAGACACTATCATCTCTGCTGCAGCACTGGCAGTTCATTTAATAACTTTCAATCCTATGACTTGGTATTACAAGCTTTAAAAGCTCCAGCTGAAAACAATCGCTATTAATAACCCCCCTGCTTTGCAATATGAAAGCAGCAAGTACAACAGAGAGACACCTATAATCCCCCCATGTTAGACAGCAGCAGAACAGCACTCAGCCAACCATGGAGGAGAATCCTATAAAAATACCCAAATCCATCTCTCCATGATGGATGGTCTTTGTACAAGCACTAAAGTGTATTCCCTTTAGTACCACTGTCTATTGATGCTGAGCTACTAAGTAATCTGAGGGAAACTAGGAAGCGATCGCCATGATAAAAAATAAAATGGATTGGGGATAAAGATGGAATTTCGTCAAAACCATCATGATCAGAACAAGATTGCCTGAGAAATGGGGAGCTTTATATCTGTCAACATGTCAGTGTTTGGACAGGAAACCAAAGCCTTGGAGATTGGTGTCAGAAGAGCGATCTTTTTCTTCGATAAGCACCATGCATGTACCAACATGAAATACAAGTGCAATCTTGCTGACTAGAATTCATGACAAGTAGCTCCTGTGAGAACAGTCTGAAACCATAAGACCGCACAGATATTCCTGGATGACTTCTCATATTCACTAAGCATTTACTCAGACTTTACTCATCAAATACATCCTGCTAATTCGTAGGACTGTTCTGAACCATTCAGCATTAATTTCTGATTTTTGAATTGTTCCAAATCTTGCATACTTTATGTGGACTAATGAGAAGAAATCATTAATGCTGACAAAATGGCTTACAGAATCAAAGGTGATAGGTAGGATCAAGTTCTACAAAAGTACTAAGACAAAATGCTGATACCATTACTGGGATTGAAAGTTGATTTAAAGAATTAACAAAAAAAATTAGGAAAGATGTGTTGAAACTACAATTTTGAGAAAGAAAAACTGTGACTAAAGTCACATAGGAAAAAGTTAACTAGTTAGGATTTGACATCTGGGGGGCATCATATTTCTGAATAGTATGGGCACAGAGGTGAATATCTAAGGACTGAAGCAACTTCAGAGGGAATAATAGCATGGTGCCAGGAAAAAAAAAAAAAAAAGCAGNAGCAAGGGAGGGAAGAAGAGAATGGGGCCAGGAAAAAAAAAAAAAAAAAGCAGACTGAAACATATTTATTCTCTTCATGTGTTAGGTGTACACAGAAGTGAGCAATCATAAAGTCACAGAATAGGTGAGAATGGAAGGTGACTCTGGGGTTCTTCTGGTCTTACCCCTAGCTGATTAAGGTCCCCTAAAACAGAATTCTAGGACCATGTCTATTTGTGATTCCAGCATTTTCAAGAATGGAGATTCTCTAGCTTCTCTGGATGACTTGCTGCAGTGTTTGACCATCCTTACACTTAGAAAGCTTCTTGTGTTTATTTTAATAGATTTTCTTGTGTTTTCACTTATGCCCACTGCCTGTTGTCCTGTTTACTCTGACTTCTTTACTGTCTCTCCTGAAGTATTTATGCAGATTGTTATAAGATCCCTTTGAGCCTTCCTTTCTTTTGGATGAACAGTTCCAGCCCTGTCAGCTTCTCCTCATATGCCAAATGGTCCACATACTTCATCATCATTATGGCCCTTTGCTGGACATGCTCTGATGTATCCATGTCTCTGTTTTGGGAGCCCAGAATTTGATCCAGAAGTCCAAGCAGGAGCCTGATTCCTTTTTCTGTGCTAGAATCACTTAATGCCTCTGAACATGGGGAAAAGAAATAAACAACAACTAACCTATGAGTTTTCATAGCCTTTTATCAGGAGGATTTAAAATAATTCAATAGAACCACTGAGAAGAGATTGACAGAGAAGAAGAAAATGAAAGCCATGTGAGCAACTCTTACATCAACAAGGGAAAAGAGAGTCCAATTTCTGTTAAAACGTTTTTGGAAAGAAATTGATTGGAAACACAAGGTTTCTGAGACTTCCAGGCTTTAGAAGTCTGCAGAGGGATATTCATGAGTAGTAAGGCTAGAAAAATTCAGCTGCTCTGAACTTGATCATTTGCTGCAGAGATCCAGTGCCCCTCCTGAGAGTATTGTCTGGTTAAACTCCAACTAAGACCCTTACAGTGTAGCCTTAGCACCTTTAACAGTTTAAAAAAACTTTTGGCATGGGACAATTTTTTCTAGGCTGAAACACAACTCACTTTCTGAGCTGAATATTTTGGGGTTTGTTTTTTTTCATTCATAAAATGTTTTCAAATCTCATGGTTTGAGTTGTCTGTGGCTAGGGAATTGCAAGCACTTTTCCTGCCTGAGGACCATTTCAGATGCTTTGCTTGTGCACAAATAATTCAATGTTTAAGAAAACAAAATCTTGGCATGGAGATCATCTGCAGCAGGTAACAAGATCATAGCTTCTTAAACAAAGGAATAAGAGGAACACAAATAAAAAAGAAAATTGGAAATATTAAGACCATGGAGCTGGATAGCCTGTTTGTCCTAGAGGATGTCATGACTCAAAGGCTGAGACAGATACTCAAATAAAATGAATACAAGAATTATAATAGTATTTAACAGATACCATCTTTCAGGCTTTAAGAAAGAATTTTCCTAGG
>VWYP01029052.1:0-76933 GCA_013400435.1 Pycnonotus jocosus
GTCTATGAATAGAGTAGGTAACCCTTATATTTTTCACCAAGTGAATACTTTCTGCTTTATGAGAGTATTGGACAACAGAGGATGTTTCTTCCTGATATGAAGAAGAATCCTTTCTGAGCTGAAGGAAGAGGAAAGAGAAAAGTTTCACTTCATGAGGGCAGGAAAAATGTCATCAATATAGGGAAAAAAATAAAAACTCTATTCTGAGACTAGAAAAAGAAATCTGCTTGGTCAACTTCTCCTCGTATTGCACTATTACTCCCACCCTATAGCACTGCTCAGACATAAAAGATGAAACAGACTTGCAAAAATATAGTGGTCCAATTATCGTAAAAATGAAAAGCTGCAGAAGTCACAGTTGTGGTTCCCTATGTGTACTGCTTTCATCTGGCACTTATTATATCATGTAGCATCAAGGTGCTATTGCTATAAGCTGTTAACTATGCAAGACAGTCCTTAGCTGTAGAGTCCACAGCATGGAAGTAACATCTTGAAATGGAAGACGAGACATGAATGTGTGCTGCCAGTGTTGTATTGACTGTTTCGCTGTAACATTTCATTGGTTATTGTCATATTTTATCCACAAATGAAGATCTTGTATGACAAGTCAGGAAAGAAAATGTTTTCAATCTTATTTCTTTCATCATAGTAATGTAAAGAACTGCCCAAGAGGAGCCCTGAAATGGTAAGAGCCACCTTCCACAGAGCATCTGGGGGGGTTTCTATTTGAAATTTACGCTGATAGCAGATTGAAACATGATCACCACCTAAATTCTTCAATAAAAGCTAAAACAATTGAGGGAAAGGAAACAGTTTCAGTACATTTCTTACTCATTCCTGTTTTCATCAGAACTCTCAGGAAAAGATCTCTGAGAAATTTGGTGCCAGTCCATATTTCTGTATCAATTAATGACATCTGTTTATAGAAATTGTCAACTGTATAAATGAAGACAAACAAAAAGAAATCTGCCAGGATGAAAAGAGTTGCAGGATGTAGAAAGTGGAATATGCTGTATGTCTGACTCTCAAAATGCCTCTTGAAAATGTAATTGCATCTGAGAGCATTTCTGCTCATCCAGAGCACATACAGTTGAATGTGAGGATCAAATGCAAATCCTTTTGAGTCAGTTTGAATCTTCAGACTGAATTGGTTGCTTTACTGCTGGATGATATAAGGGAAAAATAGGGTATAAAAAGATGTGAAAACAGAAGGTTAGGTGCAAAGGGTGAAATTCTGTTCTTAATTACAGTCAGTGAGTGTTCTGCTATGTCCTTCAATGCAGTGTGAAATAAGTTGCAATCATTTAGCCAAGTCTAGCAGCAATTACCAAGATCTCAGCAAAAGATTTTAAAAAAAATGTGGAATAGAGTCACATGAAAGCTGATTTGATGACTATTTAACTTTTTTATAAAGTAAAGTAGTCTTAATAAAGATTTTACATAAAGCCCACTGTCTAACATCAAGTGGAACCAATCTGAATGGTTTCATGCTTTGCATACAAATGTTCCCTTAATAAATTAATAAAACATAAACATGCAGCCTAATTATGATTAACCTGAAGTTTTGAATTAAAAAGAAACCCAAAAAAATCAGACTTTTTTCTTCAGTCTCAGCTTCACCCACAGGAAGGGGTAAGTTACATCCTTTAATAAACTGGGATTAGGGAGCAGAATAGAGTGTGATATCTATGGTGTTTCATAAGACCATGTGAGGGCGATTTTTTAAAAAAATATAGCAGTTTCTACAGAAATTAGTGTATTAAAATCAATGGTGCCCCAGATAAATGCAGAATGCAAAGGAATCAGCTCGAGTCCAACACAAAAGCCTCTTGCCCTGGCACAGCATTGAACCATGACAGTATTGTTCTGATTGCAGTGTGTGTATCAAAATTTGATATAAAGAAGAAAAGACAATGGAAGCTTGTCTCAGAATATTGTGGAAGGAATACTTGCTGTAAAGAGCATGTGCATACAAGAAACAGGCAAACAATTTAAGATAATCTTTGCTTAGGGCTTAGACACCTGTCTGTTAAAAGTGTATCAGCATAATGGGGAATGCAATCATCATGTTACTTTGGAGTTCTGCTTCATCTGTAACTCCTAGAAATTATTTCTACATAAGAGTCTCCTTCTCTTTGGGCGTCCTCACAACCCCAATGACTGTCACAGTCAGGTGGCTCTGACAAAGAGGTGGGAAACATCAGTCTGCAACCTTTAGTAGTAATGACTGCTGAAGCAAATCAATGCCAAAGTGTGCCACTTTCATGTACAAATACTCAAAAGTTGCTCTACACCTTCCTTTCTCCAGCTCTGTGACCCAAGGTGTTAGCAAATTATGATACATTTAATGAAGACTTTTATTTTATGCATTCTCTTATTTTGCAATAATTCACAGCTTTTTCATCACAAAATTAATTATTCTGTTCTGAGATGCCAGAGCTTGAGAATAAATGCTTAAAAAGAGTCTGTATATGGGCATGAAAGTTAGTATTTGGCTTTGGTAAGAAGAAAAAGGTGATCTGCACAGAACTGCACATCTGTGTTTGTAAATGTTTAATTCATTTGCATAACTGTTTCAAAAATGTTCAATTTACAGCTACTAATGGAACTTCAACTATCAAGGGCAAGCATCGGAAAATGCATTTTTCTTCTAAGACACACAAATGTAATCTATGCATTTGGCAATTAATTTGGGCTCTCTCTCAGACATTTCACGGTGTGGAAAGGCAAAACTCAGGAAAACAAATTTAATGAACCAAAAATTCCAAGTTTAAGCCCAAGTCTGCTTCATGATGGTTTCAAATAAATTTTAATCAAAGTATGAAGAGTAAAAAGAACAGTAAGAGACAAAGCCTCAATCTGCTCAACCCAACAATAAATAGGAACCCTTTGGAAGCTTGATTCTTCCCAGTTCTATGAAAGGAAAATAACTTTGTTCTTAATTGTGAATATGGATAGACAGCAGACAGAACATATTACAAATTATCAGTAGAGCCATCATATGAGTTGTGTTTGTGTGAAAGTTGTTGGGAAGATTTTTGATAAAACCTGCCTTGGTGGTTTTGTACTGTTTGTACAGTGCTAACACACAGCAAATGTAACCATGAGTCACTGCCTCCTTGTATGATATTAAAAAAAATTCAAAAGTTTTGCCACTTGTTCTCTCTACAGAAGTACAAAGAATTCTTTAGAACAAACCCATTCTTTATAGAAATCTCCAAACAAAGGTGCAGGCACAAACACCCTATTTCTGCTGCTTACTATGAGTCCTGGTTTTGAATGAATGTCGCTGTGGCAAGTGACCAGAGACCAAAGAGGATGAAGTGAGTTGTCTCAATAACTTACCCTAGAGTTGAGGTTTGCCTTAAAATAGTAACAGTTTGAAGTAACTTGTCTAATACATTTGAATTCCTTCTAACTGTCAGTCTCTCCTTAAGTCCAGCTGACATAATTTCTTGTTTCTCCTACCTCATAGCAGTCAAGACCTCATACTGTCTTAATGGTGATAACAAGACAACATAAGGCATTTTCTGTATCTCATACTAATCTTTCTAGAGTGTTATTTAGATTTCTACTTCATGACAATTATGTTCCGAATGGACCTTTTTTGTGAAAATGGAATATTCAAGGGTTTTTCAGTTTTTGTGATCGGTTCTGGTGCTGATCTTGTTTTTGGTGACTGCAACATTAAATTAATGTGTAGATTAACTGATCATTCTGCAGGACAAAATACAAATACCTACCATTCTGACTATTTCAGTTAGATGATTGTGCTGTATGCATGATTTCATAGCCCTTGTTATGGTTGGAGGATGTAGGAATATGGTGGAAAGAAACTAAAAACAATTTAAGCAGTTAATACTCTGCAGATTTATGCTTTTCAGTGCTTTTTCTCAGCAGTCAAGTTTTTCTCCCAAAGAACCTGGAAAACACCTAGCTAAAATTTTCTGAAAGTACGTGAATCACATCAGCTTGCAAAAACCTAATGGTATGATGCAGTGTGACCACCTCTTATCTCCCACACCTTCCTCTCTCCTGAAGAGACACTACATCCAGACACTCTCAGTGAGCATGGGATGGGACAATGCTCTCAGCAGCAACTTGGCACTTAGACACCACAGTGAAGGTAAGTATCCTTGTGAGATTAACAGAATCTCTTCAGATCATTGTCTAGATAGGAAAAGAAAAAGGGGGAAAGTTTGCTACAGTGCCAGTCTTCTGTTCCAGTGTGAATTCTGCAGCTACAGAAACACCAACAAAATAACCCCCTGTGATTACATCATTTCATGCTTCACACAACAAACAAAGTACACTTGGTGCTAAATCTGGGCTTCCTTTCCAGGTCCTCCATTCAAACACACCTGAGAATGGGATTTTCTTTTCCTTGAAGCACTTCAAATACATTGGGCCAGGATGCTGCTTTGCTCTGAATACAAATCAAGCCTGAATATGAAGAGAAAGGGAAGTTTATGACTCTACAAAAACAGTTTGCTCTCAAGGCAAATAATAAAAATAAAAAGAGGTGCAAGTTATACAACTCTAAACTAAAACACTCCAAGAGACAGCCAGCAGAACAAGAAGGGGTCAAATGGCCTTGGTGTAGAGAAATATATCTGAAAGGTTGTTAAATATTACCAGTGAATTAAAAATGCAGAAATATTCAGAGACTGATAAAAAAAATAGATAAACAAGGCTTTGTTGAGGGATTTTTTTTCTTAAAAATTAATAGGTCAAAGAGAGGGAGATGGTTTTTTATGTTTTGGTTTAAGTATTATTTAATTTTATTTTATCTAAAAGAATTTTTGTCATTTATAAACAGGATGTAAAATGATAATTCTTTGGAAATTCTCATAAAATGAAAATCTAAAGAAAGCAAAACTAGTGTTTTTCTGTTTAATTAACTCAGTTGTCATCAAATTGAAAAAAACCAAACCCCATTAGAGAACTTAGAGATGGAATATCACTAAACTTGCTTTCAGATAATGAAAGATGCTATTACATAAAGTATTTTCAAAATGAAGCCTAGGAACTATTTATAATGTAAAAATGTACAAATTAGCTATCAATATGACTAAAGCTATTGGTGACACAGCTGTGTCACTTTCAAACTTCAGCTTCAGAAGACTATATTAATTTGTTGTGTTAAAATGGGAAGGATCATATAATTTGCCAAATATATGGAATGATGCATGTTCTGAACAATGAACCAGCACCAAGACCATGATCCAAAGGGCTTGATCTCTATGGTTATTTGTCTTTTAGCATTGTTATAATTGCCTGTTTACCACTGCTGAATTCAAACTATAGGGCTACCTCAACCTTTGTTACCAGCAGAGGATTTGGACTGGAACTATAATAAGCAAGTATTTGTTCAACAAAGTGGTGTCAGTGTCTCAAAATAGAACACCTGTAACTACATGGATAGTAAAAGCTTTGGAGTGTGCTTACCATGCTCTTCCACTTCTGTGGAATGCTAACAAGTGTTTTCAATTTTAACCTTATCTTATTTCTCCATAAACATCTAGAAAAAAACATCAAAACACATTCAAATCATGCTTCTCCTAATAAGACCTGTGTTAGGATTTCCTCCATGAACGTAAATAATGAATACAAGGCAACAATTTATTCAGTTTGTTCCAGCACAACCTGCATGTAATCTTCTTATTTCTAGAATACATTTACCTGATAAAACCCATAGGATATTGAGCTTCTTAACTGTTAGAGGGAGATGTTTCTAAAGTAATAGCTGATTTAAAAAATGAAATAGCCTTCAGAGTCCATAAAGGAAAATTCTACATCTAACAGGCAGTTTTCTGAAAACTCAAATTTAATTTACAAAGTACAGAAATGGATTGATAATAATTGTGTGAATTGTTAGATCCATCTTCACTTCTTATGACATGCATTACAGACGATGATAAACTGCTGATGGCAGAACTCAACACAAGATTTTCAAAACTATCTTTTACCTCTTATCAAAGTTAATACTTTATCACATACATGTAGAAGCACATTTCTATCACGTCTAGATATACGAAAATATGCAAACTTTCAAGTGTATCTCTAGGCTAAACTCATCTCTCATACAATACATTGTATTAAATCTTATGTGACTGGTACTTTACAGCTTCTCATGGGGGTATAATTTTCTTTTTAAAATAACTTCAATCTTTCATTTGAAGTTCCTTGGGGAAAGTGATGCTGTGATCAAAGTGTGGTAACACTGACTGTACTCTCAGGGTTTGGCAAAGAAAATACAGTAAGATTTTGTAGCAGCCCAATGGAATGTTGGTTTTAGATACTGGAAAAATAATAATGGTCTATCCTGTGTTGGGTGAGAAGCACACTGAGTAACAGATGCAATAAGACAGAAAAATAGCCCTCAGGTTGCAGTTGTAATGATAAGAGACTGGATTGAGACCTTCTGATGTACATGGAAGGCTGCTGTAAAATACAGATGACCTAAGATCAAATTAGTCTGTACTTGCAGAATAGAATTCTAAATGAGGACAGTGTGTAAATCTCACAACAGATTATATCATATTGGGCCCTCTTCTCTTGAACTTCTCTTATTATAAGTGGAAAGTCAGAGAGGGACATTTACCTTCAAGGTCAGTCAGAGCTGATAGATAAAATGTGGGTTTCTTCTCACGGTAAAGTAAATTGAGTGGAAATAGGGGCTTTTTGTATTGTAGTGTTTTGAAATGCTAGGAGATTGATAAGATTGTAGGCAAAAGGGGGAGATGACTCCTGTTCAAGTGTTGTTTCTAAATAGTTGGAATCTGGTTTTGATTGTTTTTACCATAATCCTGGTAGGGTTTTGTTGTTGTTTTTTTGTTTAATATTTTGAGAACAATTTTAAAGAAAATACTGCTTTGAAGTTGTTTCTCTGTATTGTATAATAAATATCTTGATTATGCCTTATGTCTTACTTTCTGCTCTGCAGTATCTGGAAGCTCTGGAGAATTCCAAACTCTGGTGCATTTGACAAAATAGGAAGTGCTTCTTTTCAGAGATCTTGGATACTTAATGTTATTTGGGCACCAAGACTGCTCTGGCTTCATTAGAACACTGCCTTCTCTCACTGAAGAGAGAATATATTTTTCAACATGGACCCAAGTCAAATAAGTCTAATATCTGAATTGTAGTGGAGATAATAGAATCAATGAATGACCAAGGTTGGAAGAAACCTGTAGGCGTTGCTGTTCTCTGATGTCCCTTTAAAAGGGGGTTTTGCCTGTCTAAGAGTTCCATACCACAGTTCAAAAGAAAGAAGAGTGGACTTGCAGCTTCTGTCTTTAAGGTGTTTCTTCAGTTCTTATCTTCAAGGACAGGGAGCCACTACATGCCCGAGCTTAACTCCCTGAAAATTCAGCTTGCAAGACCCTGAAATGGTGCCTGCAGTGTTGTTTTAAAGATTTCTTATCCAATTAACTATTACAATGTACTATATTTATAATTCTGTACCAATAATGACTAACTATCCTATTTACTATTTACTTTTGCTCTAGTGGCATTCCACAATTCAAGAGGCAACAGCACTCATGTCTTGCGGCCTTGAAGCACTCTTTGTGTAGCTGAAAACTGACCTGATCATTCAGGAACTGACCTAAGCACCAGACAGGGGGCTTCAGATTCATTGTAATAGGAAGTTGCTGAATTTGGTGGGATTCAGTTGAAACAAATAGTTTGTCCATCTCGGCATTAAATTCTTAGGGAGCATTTAGTAGTGAAAAGTGCTTGTCCCTTGAGTGGAATATGCTATCTGTAATTCTGGAGCTTGCTAGTTCTATGCACTGGACTTGGCAAAGCATGAATGAACTAAATTGGTTAGCTAAAATGTGCCTCAGTAAGCATTATTCTCTATTCTTTTTATAATGTAAGCTGTGATTTGTGTATGATCTACTTTTTCCCTGACCTTCACGTATTGCTTCTCTTTTTGAAAACATAAGATCTTTTAGTCAGGCTCTATGCATTGCTCTATGCATTGCCAGCAATAAATGCATAATACATTCAAGGCCTTAATAAATGCCAGTGACATCTTTAGCTTTCATTTCAGATAATACTTTCTTCTTGCTGATGATAGCAGTGTCAAAACTAATTAATTTGGAGGAACTTTTTTTCCTTTTTTTCTCTTGCCTTTTTTTTTTTTTGGTCTGTTTGGCATTTGGATGAGGTGTGCTTTTCTGGTAGTCTTTTTGGTCTTTTCTTTTTGATTTTGGTGAACAACTTGAACAGTCTTATGTCTTTTAGCGAAGTGTTATATCGATAGCTCAGTATAAGTGCATATAAAGGTCCAGATTTTCTAATACTTAGACGTCTTCTAAGTATTAGAAAAATCCTTGTAAAAAAGCTACAATATTCTCTACTTTTTCATCTCATAACAGGCAATACCAAAATAGTACATTCTGAGGTAGAGTTGATACTTTTACTGGAAGCCCATTCAAATGCTTCATAAAAGCTTTGGGTTTGGTTGCTGACAGACCACATATTGGATGTTTCTCTTTTAGCTAAAAGACATCTTTCAGATGTAGTGTCAAAAGAACTCTTTAAAAGCAAGGTTTCTGTCACATCTATTGTTCATTTCAGCATTCAATAGGGTGGATAAATGTTACAGAGTATAATGGACATGCCATTTATTAACATTTAATGGGAAAAAATTGCATATCCTATACTGTCTACAGTCCAATACTTTAGGAGAAAAGTAAAATATTGTTCAACAAAGAAAAAGACCTAATTTATATCAAATTCATAACCTAGTACATCAAATATAGTTCTGCAAAAATGATACCTTGTGTCACCTACTGAATTGTACTTGTCAGGTGCTGGACTAAGTCAATTATATCATCCACAACATCACATACATCCTTCTTAGTAGCAACTAAATCTCCCACTAAAGTGAATATATCTCTAGTTGCAGAAGACCCACAATAAACTGATTGTGTTTCCATTAATTTTTGTCAGGATATAGAGTCAGATGTGTTTGTTAGAGGTGTACATTCCTGCTAAAATAAATGCTTGATATACATCTGACACAACATTTCCTGAAATATCCCTGTTAAGAACAGGACTGATTGTATGAGCAGCTGAAATTTGTGCATCAAGCTACTACAGCACTCAGAACCACTTTCTAGGGGACACCAATCATGTGAATGGGGTGAAATCACTGGCAGACAAAGTCTAGGTCAGCAACAGCTTTACAGCAAGGACTATTACTTATAGCTGACAGTGTGACTTTAGACATACAACAGTTTGGCAGGGGTTTCAGGTGTGCGGAGAACAAGATTCATCAACATGAGGAAAAAAGACAGTAGAGGAGACAATCAACTCTTTTTCTTGTGTACTTGCTTTAGTCTGGGTCTTTGATAAAAGATTCTCCAGTTCTGCTGAAACTGTCTCTACATAAAATGTTGTGGCTTTCTTTATGATTGTATCTCTTCACATTATTTTATGTAATGCTCAAAGGGAAATAGAACACAAGACAACATGCAAACACAACATTCAAGATCTGCTTACGAGCTGGGCTGGGAAATGCTTCCAATGTTATAACTTTGGTTGTTCATCTGCATTTTAAGTAATCAGGAGAAGTGACATGGATTGGAAATGGCAGTGTTTTATTTAAAAGGAAGCTTTCAGTACAAGAAGGGGAAAAAAATCTGCTAACAGAAAAAGAGTGCTTCCCTAGGAAAAATAACTAACAAAGAGAATAATTATCTCTTTCCCTGAGGAGTTGGAATGGCATTTCCTCTGTTCAGAACTGCATGTGAGCTCTGCCCAGAGTAGAAATATTGTTGAAAACCAGTTTCAGGGGAAGTCATGCAGACAGGGGAGAATAGTAGATCTCCAGATGAATGCAATTAGTCTACCAGAAGCTTGTGAATACAAACCGTGGTAAGTGATGAAGAAAAGCTAAGGCAACAGTTGGTATGGAGTGATATGCACAGGGTAGCCTTCGCCAGAAATCAATGACATATGGTGTTTCCAGGGTGAGTATCTAAAGAAAACATTTAAGGAGCAATAATAGTAATTAATATTTTCTTAAAGAAGCAGCAAACCTGCCCATTATCACTAACTAACACAGGACATACAGCATGAGTTGCATGAGAAATGGATACTGAATAAAGATATTCTTACTTCCTACCCTAGAGACACAGCAGTTCAGTTCTTACTGCAAATCTTGACTATTGTCCTATTTTAAGGATTAAAATAGCCTTAAAAATGGCAGGCTGGAAGACCAATCAGCCTATTTTACACAGAGTCTACATCAACTTCTTCATTTTTTCCTGATGTCTCATTGTTTTACCACCTAGCCTCCTCTTTTATCTGCAGATATTCAGCTGCATTTCACTCCCTATACTGATGTAAGTGGATGTGGTAAATTATTAGAGATTTCTTAATGAGATATTTAAGTTCTAGAAATAAAAGAATATTTTTTATTTCACTTCACTGCAAAATTTTTCATATGGAAAATAGATGAAGACTTTTTAGAAGACTTTCAGGATAGACTTTGTTTCATAATCCTAGAAAAATCCATTATGCCATTGCTCTTTCATTGTTATTTTTCTCAACTGAAAAGCTATTTATAGAAGGTAGAAATAGTCCTGAAATTTGAGCAAAGATATTTGAAGATTATCCTAACATTTTCCATAATTTTCCATAATACCATCACTAGGTTTGAACTCCATCTCTCAACAGGAAATGAAAAATATTCTTATTCCAGTTTGTGATATTCTTCTGAATTTTAAGGTGGAGGGTTTTTTTAAGGAACTGGGTTTTTTTTCTTCCTTAAACCATTTTGTGCTGAAATCATCGATGCTTTAAAGGAATGCAAATGGAATTTTTTGTTTAACAGAGACCCTTCAAGCTTTAACTGTTCTGTCAGGTTCAGCAGAATTTTTCTTCTGTTTTTGCAAAATCTCATCTAATATAGATTTTAATGTTCAAATTCTGCTGAGTTTGTAAGTAGCTGGTCACTGATGGGGACCACTGACACATCAGGAACTGCAGTTTAGCAGTCTGCAATGTGTGTGATGCATGTGGCAGGCTAAAAGCCCCTGCTACCCTTATTCTGCATTTTTCAACATTAGCACAAATTAAAAAGAAGTGAGGCTTTTATTGTTATAAGGAATTGTCAGGTCCAACTCTAGAGCTTTCATTCAGGTCCAAATCTCTTTCTAACTTCAAGGACAAAAGACTGCACTTGATAGTGCTTCTGATGCAATACCAGGTGATGTTTTGCATTATATCATCAGAACTATGATACCATGCACAGCAGAAATCAGTTCCCACTTGAAATTTGAAATTAATCTCCTCTCTCATTGCCCTGGTACCTGCATATATTGTTCATGAGATACAATTTTTCTCACAGTACTACTTTCCTACACAAGGTACCTCTGCAAATAAAATAGGATTTTCTACCCCGATTCAATTTTTCCCCCAAATCCTACAAACTAAGCTCTGGCTAAGCACCACACAGAAGTGAGAGAAGATTTAGGAGAGGATAAGCAAAATTTAAAATACTATATTTGCACCTTCTATGACTATTACACATATGCCAGTCACTGTACATGTGTCCACGGAGATTTGTCAGTGCAGATAAAATTTCTCATATATAGTTTTAGGTATTTAGGCTCATAAAATGGATACATACAAAGCCTTGGAATTCAACCTACTACACATGCTTTTGAAAATCAACATAAATGCTATAAATATAAAATATCAAAATTGTCCCTTAATTTTTGCCTAGATTTGCAAACTTATGAAAAAAATAATATATTTAGAAGAATATTTGTAAGTTATTTAGTTTCTTGATTAAGTCACTATTATAAATTTCAATCTCTGATGCATTTAGTGTTTCAAAGTAATATTTTTTATTATTATTAATTATCTGATATATGTCCAGGTAACCATTCACAGGAAAAGGTATAAGAGTTTTTATCTACAGACCTGTGTTTTGCTGCTGATATTGAAGGCACATCAAATTAAAACCAGGGTAGGGATATTTTCACCCACATTATCTAAGAAAGGGGATGTAATTAAAAAAATCAATATTTCTCTAAAGATAAAAAATAACAGGTAAAAAAGGCTAAAGGCTTGGCCATATTCTTAGATGTGCTCCATAATTAAATTAATTTTCAGTTTAAAACCAATTGGTGACAATTGCTTTAGAGATGATTAAAAGTTCAGGGAAAAGTTTCTTTCTTTTGTAATTTTTCTTTTAATATTTACATATGACGTCTTCATCGTATTTAAAAATACAGACTTTGTAGTGCTTTTGAAATAGCAGTCTCCAAGGTATTCAGATTCAATATGACCAGCTCACAAATCTAAAATATGGTAATAGTAGGATGGCTGCTAGATTTATTCATGCTAAATTCTGGGAAAAAAAAAAAAAAAAAAAGAGAGAGAGAAAAGAGGAAGAAATATGAGATTTGGGAGGAATGGAAATTCTTTTTAACATGAGATGGACAAAAAGTCCATGATGAATAATAAATTAGAAGGTTGAAGAGCAGATCTAAAAGTATGAGTGTGTAATTGAAAGCAAGTAAGAAAGAGAAGTGCTATTACAATGACATCTGGATAATTTATGATAGAGCTGCTTAGCCTCCAGAGGCAGGAAGCCATTGCTCTGAGAACCATAATGAGTGAGACAGGATAAAGCACAACGTTGTTTTAATTAATGAAATCTGTATTAAATAAAACAAGATACAAAAATTGAAAAAAAAATGGAAAAAAAAGAAAAAAAGAAAAGTACAGAAAGTACAGAATAATATGACACCCCAAATTCAAACAAAAGTGGTGCAAAAAAAATTTATCACACATTAGTTTTTCCACAGTAGGGAGATAAGGGAAATCAATAAAATTATCCAGTGTCTCAATTGAAACAACAGAGAACCCTAGGATTTTTTAGCTCAATGCATGTTTATCTTTTAAAATGTCTTATTTTTGGAGATATGTAACTAAAAGCATAAACAATTTGAAAGTTATATTATAAACTTACAGGACAGGATTTGGCTTACTAACTACATATAAGACTCCTAGTATAATCCCCAAATCAGAACTCTCCAAAATACCCATGGAAAAGAATAGTATTCAGTTGCTCTGTGGTGCCATTACCTTCAGTGCATCTATTAGTCTTTCTGAGAAACAGAATATTAGGTTAGATGGCACTTTGCTGGGATTCAGAAGATGTGAACAAGAATAATAAGAGTACTCAAATTATTTTTTCTGTGATTAGTTTTCAACTGCATAAAATTCTCATGTAAAAGTTTACGTTTCTTAGTACAGTGATATAAATTCATCATTTATCATAAAGGTCACCTTTGCTTTTTATTGCTTCCATCTTCCATACATGAAGAAGGGAAAAAAAAATTAACAATTTAACCTAAAGTCCTGTATGTACAAACAACAGTGAAAAAAGCTGTATCATATGCTCATTTGAAATGACATCTGATTTTGTTCTACTTTCAAAAAATATTCTTATATTATAAGAAAGGCAAGGACAGAAAAATTTTAGAAAAAATGTCCTGCAGCAACTAAAATTACTAGAAATTATAGAATTAGATTTACTGTAATAATTTTAATACAAAGTGTAGCCATATTTGCCAAAGCACTGGAAAACAGTTGACCATCTCAATAGGATCTAAAAGCAATGAGAAATACCTCCATAAGCTAAAGTCTGCTACTGTTAAATGGATGAAAATAAAAATTAAATTAATAGTGCATTCTTCTTCCTAAATTGTTTTAAATAATGGTTTGCATTCTGTAATAAAGTAAGAAAGGTGAGCAAAACTTTTAAACATAAAGTCTTTTCGTCTATGAGTGGACACATGTTGCTACAAGAAGTCCATAAACTTAATTTTTTTCCACAAATATTTGTGATCCTATAATAACAAATTAAACTGAAAGGACATAAACTGTATTGCATTTATTTTCTTAACAAGGATCACAAAGAAGTGAAAGGGACAAAATACTTTTTTCTAATCAACATCCAAATAATTACTGCAAGTTGCATTACTGCTAAAAAGTACAAAGACAAAAAACATGTTCAATAATGAAGTGAATTTTCTTAAGTCTTATGACATGGTGAAATGACATTTAATAATAATAAAAAAATAAAAATTGAGCACAATTCTTCACTAAGATGTAATGATTTACTCCAGGAAAAACATTATTAAATACGTGTGTGTTTTATACCTCTTTTGAGTGGGTATAAAATGGCACTCCCTGCTATAAAAGGACACAAGCACATTCATCTCTTCTGCTCATTTTGGTGGAAACTTTGTCACTGGCTTTGACAGACATGCAGAATTATGTCCAAGGCTCTCTGTATTTACCAAATGCAGATTTCTTCTGGCTAGACAGGGGCTTATGTAGTCAGAGTCTAAAAGAAAAGAATTATTTGTAGCCGTATCTCACATTGACTAAATCCCCACATCTCCATAATTGTTGACTCCTCCTCTGTCTTCTTATCAGTGTTGGTCAGTTTCAGTGAAAAAAAGAGAATTTTTTGGAAGATAACGCTGCTTGGGAACACCGCACGGCCATCCTGTGATGGCCTGAAGGAACCCTGTGCACCTGGCAGCAGCTGCAACTGAACTTCCTTATCTCCAGGGTGAAGACCAACAACAGTGCTGTGGAGAAATGAAAATGAACTACTGTGTCTAGCAATGCTGCTCATCTTTGTGCAGGCAGAGCATTTCCCACCCCTAATTATTCCTGTCTGGCTGCCCTGAAACCTCCAGGCTCCCATTCCTGCTTAGCCTTTTTCCGATGTTGACATTCTCCCTTCCTGGCTGGGTAGATGCACGCTTACCCTGGAGTTATTCTTGGAAGAAAATCTGAATTGTGGTCATCTCTATTTTATTAGAACTTAGTCTTTCAAAAATTGCTTTTTTCCCCAAATGTTACAGCTTAAAAAGTATTTACAGCAAGTTTATGATGTGGAAACTAAAAATTTTTAGGACTTGTACATTATTTTCAAGCATCTAGCACTTCCAATATTAATAATATTTTCTTAAAAACCCTGAACAACTTGTACCACACATACACATACACACAAAGCAAAGAAAACAAAACAAAAGCCCCCCACAAATCCCCCAATTATATGTCCTACTGGTTTTATGAATGTAGTCTTGTTTCTTGTTAATGCTATGAATTCACTAAAGGAGGCCTTCCAGAACTTGATACATCACCCTGTGGCAAATTATAATTAACACTGCATATTTACAACATGTGATTAGATACCAAGAGATTTTTCAAAGCTAGCATAAAAAGTTACAATGAAGGTGATAATGATTCTTTTGGAGAGATATTCCTTTGTTCATTTTAGCATTCTCATAAATGTTTAAATAATATAAATTAGGCTGCCAAGTCAATTAATTTGTCTGTTTCTCATTTTCAGTGATGTATTTTAATTACACTTTCATGCCTCTAATCTTCAGAAAGGGAGACAGCATGCAATGATCATGAAATGCAAAACTTGTAAAAGTCGAAAAGGATAATGGAACAAATTCCACAGTTTTGTGCCTTAGTCTCATCCCATATAGTTTCATAATATGGAGAAAGAAGTTTAAATCTTATACACTTTTAATTTGGTAGGGCATGCAAAGCTCATACTATAATGTGGGTGAAAGATGAATTTTAGTTCATCTTAAATGTTTCACACTAAATTTACTCCATGAATTAAAACCAATATGTGATCATTTCATATTACAACACACAAGGTTAATTTATTTTTGGTCTAGAATACATACTGAATAATAAAAATTAATCTCTGGTTTTCAGTTCTATTTACTCCTCCCTGTTTAATCCTTTGTCTGTGTTTGGTCTTAAAATATGCTTAATATTGAAGGCATACAACTACAGAATATTTTTGAGTCACTGAACCTTGAAATAGAGAATGGGTGCATGAGAAATTTGATTATTAGGAAGGAAAGGGAAAGTGAAACTAACTATTCTTCTTCCTATCATGAGATCCTATCCACAATACCTGCTTTGGTGAGTTCATTCCAAGGCAAATTCATCTATTTAAGCATTGAATTAATGGTAGTACACATAAGTAATTATAAAACATCTATTAAGGAGTACTATTCTAGATTCATCCTACACATATCTACCTAACACTCAAATATTTTCCCTCTCATCTACCTGTTTCATTTCTTTTCTCGACCATGATGTATTTTTGTTTAATGTTCTGTTAACAATTTCCTTCTGCAACAGAAATTGCATGCACAATTCCGTATTTTAGAATCTGGAGAATATTAGATCAGATTGTAGCACATGCAGAACAAGGAAATGCTTCATTTGGTTTAGATCTTTATATTTGAGACTAATCTTTCCTTATTTCCTCTCCTGCCAAGTTTTGTTTAGGGGAATTTTGGAAGTGAAATATTTGGTCAAATTCCAATATTTTCCAATGCTTTTCCAAGATGTTAGTGATGTTCCAAATAGAGTAGTCATCAGAATTTTTTTCTCCTCTTCCTCAGAACTTAGATGGGGGAAGAATAAGGCAAACAATTAGGCTCCTTCAACTAAATACAAAAAAACCTGAGAAGCTAGTAAAAAAAGAATGAAAGGGTGATGTAGTCATGGACACTACCATGGTTGGTTATTTTGCTAACTCGTCTGCCTTCATCAGCACAGAAGTCACATTAAGTCACAAACTGAGTAAAAGATTAAATATTTGCATTTAGGTTTTGCTTTTCAGGACTCTGAGTGCATAAAAATGCCTTCAAAAGGCATATATGTATTCTGTCTCCTTTCTACTTTGCAGCCTTTTAACATCAGGACAGTAAAGTCTCAGAATAACTGAACCAGGACAGACCCATGTAGTCCTACTGGGATTTCACACAGCTATTGATTGACTTGTTGCCCTTGATGATCAGTCCTTTTACTGTAATTTCTGTTCATATGTGTCTTTTTTTATGTTTTAGTTCAAAGTACTCCAAGTCAATAGATATTTGCTGCCAATCAACCACATGCTTACCAGCTTATGAGCAACTTGCTCATAATTAACCAGAGGAAATTCCTAAATTCCATAATCACTGAGGGAGTTGAACCTAAACTACACCCAGGTACACATTTTGCCTGCTCTAGCCTGTTGGTAGTGCTCTGCAAAACCAGTGCTTCCACTGAAAGTCTAGGCAGAAAAATCAGATTTTGTGGCTGTCCTAATCACTGTGTCTTTTGCTAGAGCACAGCCATTCCTATTCTAACAAATAGCTATCATGTAGCTCAGCACCAAGGATCTTTTCAAGCCTTCTCTTTCCTCAGTGTCAAGTTGAAATTCATGTTGCTCTCCCTTTTTATCCTGGAAAGCTGGGGAAGGAAGTGGACAGAAGTAGAGCTGTGTAATTTCCTATGCTGAAGTTGGGTGCCCTGATGAAAAGCTGTCTTATTTACAGATTTATTAACCCTGGCTTTCTCCCTGCATCTTTCAGTTGTTCACTGCTTTGAATCTTTGCCAAGACAACAAACTCCATTCTTTTATTTTGGTCATGAATTGTGTTGCAGGAAGCTCATGGGAGAATGATTCTTATTCAGTGGTGGGATTCACTGGGACTAAATTTTCAGGGCAAGTTCATAGTAAATAAGGGAAAAACAAATAGGGAAAAAAACCCAAAAGTAAACAACCCTCCACCCACCAAGGGCAACAGACCTGCATTCATAGATTTCACATGGAAAGAAAAAGTTTTATTAACAGATATTTTCAGGCATTCCATAGATGATATTACTCATTCTATAAATAAGATAATGATGTAGGAAAAGTTATGGTTAAGAAATGATGCAATAGATAGATCTTTTTTGTTGGATTCTGCTAGAAAAATGAAACTTCAGTCACTAGGCAGCCTAGAAAACATGTTAAATAAAATTAGACACCATAATCTATGTTCCAAATATAGAGGCTTTTTTTTGCCCCTTATCTTAAAATTCCAACATTTGTGGAGTTCTCTCTGGACACTGACATGACTTAAATACCAATAGATAAACTGACTGAGACATCAAAGCTATTTTTAGAAGCCATTTTCATAGCCGTTTTCACATAGTTTTTGTTTTGGTTTTGTTTTGTTTTTGTTTTAACTTTTCAATAATGATCTGAGATTGGAACTAAATCTGATTTGAAAAAAAAAAAAGCATGTAAAAGTTACTAGATTTTTTTTAAAAAAAAATATTTTAAGCAAGTTCAAGATACCTCTGTGATTTCTACAATATTGTTTTGTGTCATTGAATAAAGAAGAATGAAACAATTGTAATCCTCTAATCTTCACCAATATCTTGCCAAAATTAAACTACATGAATTGATTTAGTCCAAGTGTAATTTATGCTTTGAGAAATTCTGTCATATATAATTCACAGGTGAACACATTGTTCCAAGCAGAGCAAATAATTGGTCATATCTGGACTTAAAATTCAGACTGTGTCATTACCTTCTGGTTGATTTTTGACTGAATACAAGTTCTATGGTCTCATCTAACTCACATCATATGATAGGTAGAGAAGATCCCTCCTGAAAATGTGTTTATGTTTTTTAGGGATTTTTTTTTTCAATTATGCAATTGCAATCTGCTTTAATAACCATTACACTTACTAGACTTTTTTTTAGATTGTTATTTAAATTTGTTTTCGGAAATGTATATGCACTAAACATTCAGCTTTCAGGACGTATTTAACAGTTGCTGAAGTTAATGGCATTGTCCATTTTAAATTTAAATGTTTAAAATTAAGTTCTTTACATGCTTTCCTGTATCTGAGGTTTAAAGGGATGGCAAAACTAGTCGCAATTCATAGGCACTTCTATGTTTAGAACATTTAAAAAGTTCATTATATTTGTCCTTTCTAATTACAGTTTAAACAATAAGATTAATGTTTATATAAAGTCAAAGCTTTGAATTGGCCACAAAAGTCACAGAAAAGTTGTCTGTGAGATTTTCAGCAAAGCTTGAATACTACCTCCACCAGAATTTGATTATGTTTTTCTTTCCATTGAGGGTTTATAGATCACTTTTACATTCTCTCGCAAATGCAATATTTTCTATAGACCTCCTTATAACATTCAATAATTTCTCAGATCTCACAGAAGATATTGATTTTATATTTATTGCTAACGTAGTGATGTTGTAAAGTACATTTAATATTTAAAATCAAATTGCTTTGTATGAATGTGTTTATTTGTTGTGACAGCAGTAGAATAATATAAGAATCCAGAAACTGCATTTTTTTTTTAATGAATCAAAAGGTGCTTAGAGAACATAATTTAGACATTTTAGAGGTGCATGGAATGCCTTCAAAAATGAAACTAAGAAAAAAAATTATTTTACTTTCTAGTTTGCTGGAATTTCAGATATTTCACTAAGTCTCAATGACAAAGTATTCAGAATGAAATCGTTTTTAGTTTTTAATATAAGGAACATATTACCATTGACATTTCAATGACCATACAGATACCCACATCACCTCTGGAGTCACCAGTTTGTAGAGTATTATTAGCAGACAATATTTTAAAGTAATAGAGGTGGTGCCACAATTATATCCAAATTTAATGATACTTATCTCTGATATTTAGGTCTATTTTATATCATAAACCAAAAATCACAACTAATTCTAACTCAGGTGGTATAAATGTTAGTGCTTTACTCCACTACAGATACAAGTGATTTAAACTGATGGTAAGCAGTCATGGAGGATAGATCACCAATAACCAGAAATCTGAAAGGGAATTGGCAGATAACTGGCATCCTTTTGGTGCTGGGCAGAGGTGCTCTCTATGATGAAAAGAAACACAGACCATCAGAAAAAAATTCATGTGGTCGGTTTAGGTCTACTCCTTCAATTTGATTTTTTGTATGTTTCAGTCTTTATCAAATTGCACTGGCAAAGTAAAATTTGTGTCTAACAGCTTTCTTTGCAGAAGTTGCCAAAGAAGGCCAAGAATGTTTGCCATTCAGTTACATGACATTGCAGCTTCACACACCTTTCCACTGCAGCTGGTACAACTTCACTGTCTGTCTCTAAACTTCAAATGTTCCATTTTCTGTCCCTCTGCTGAGAAGCCTCATTTTATGAGATCATTGATTTTTTAACAAATTCCTTATTAATTTTTGTTTTAATTTATAATGGTTAACTTTGCTGCTGTTTATATCCCATCCCTGTGCTGTTGGACCAGTTGAAGCAATGAATACCATGTCGAGGAAAGTGGGAGGAGACCAAAGAGCTGGGTGGAATAAGAGCACACAGGCACGCAGAACAGGAAGCCCCTCATCCAAGGAAGAGTTGGAAAGGGAGTTGAGTGAGTTGACATGACAGACTGTGCTGATCTTGTGGATTGCATGGGTGGGCAAGCCTGGGAAGAGCCAGAGCAAGATGTATTTTTGGGTCCCCTCCTGCCATTGTCTCTCTGTCCTCCACTCTAGGTGTGCGCAACAACATTTATCACAGAGAGAAACAAGATATTTTTGGGTTTGGCTTCTCCTTTCCAACAGTTTCCACCCAATATAATGGCTCAGACACTGCTACTGGAATTGATCCTGTGTTTGACCCAGACCAAAGGGTTCAATCATTTTTTTTGAAAGAACTCTTCCGTGGAAACAGCTGGTGTGGGCTTGCAGAGTTGTATGTATTTTTATGACGGCTTAATAATACCTTTATTAAGGTAAAAATACATTTCATTTAGGTTCCTCTCGGATGTTTTGATTTATGATTAATATTTGCTTTGAAAATATAATGAGAGTGGTTTCACTTAGAATCTAGGAAAACGGAATTGGCTTGAAATATTAATTATTTACTCATTTTCTCTACTTAAATCTAAAAATTTATGTTTGAGAGTTTTGTTAGTCAATCTGTTAGGAGGTTTGTTTATTATTCATACACACATATTGCGAAAAACTTATGAATGGCAGGAAATGAAAAATTTCTTGAGATATTAACGGAGAGAGTTTGGAGTGACACACATGGACTATGACCAGGTATTTTCTTAGCTGAACGGGAAAACAGGAAAAAAAAAAAAGTTTAAGGAATCCAGCATTTAAAAATTGCAGAGAGTAAAAACAAATAGCTCAAAATCTGTTAATGTTAAGAAAATTTACCTGTTGTGGTAAGTGTATTGTCTGTTCCTGGAAGTGCTTGTTGGGACTGGATGACTTTGTAGAGTTATTACCCTTGTTTGATTACTAGCAATTGATTGTATGCCAGCAGCAAGTCACAGGTACTATGGCTTACATTTTGCAGAAAGCCAAAGAGTATAACGATATGCTGTAAAGAAGTCTATTCCATTTAGCAGAAATCATTGTATGATATGTTGTGCAATATTCATAATGGCTTTTTATTGTTTTTAATAAATATAAAAATGAAATCAGCATTAAAAATTACAAGCTCTGCTTTTATCAGTTAAATGCAGTAGCTCACCTTTTATGGTTTATGCAAGACTGATCATTCTAGATGAATTCGAAATCTGTTTCTTCTTAAGCGTGTCTGTATAGATCATGCAGATATCAGTTTCAGGAAAAAAACCAACCAAACAAAAAAACCCCAACCAAACAAACAAAACAAAAACAAAAAACAACCCAAATAAACCAAAAAAACCCCAACAGTTATTTCTAGGTGTGACTACATGTCAATTCATATAAGTTTGCTTTCATTCTCTTTTTTTTTTTTTTTTCTTCAAAGATGTGACGATAGCTGTGGAATAATAATGTTTGAATGGGCACTCTGGAAGAACAGGAAAAGCAAAAAGGCATTTGCAAAGGCTCAGGGCAGGAAGCCACTGGAGTCAGGTATCTTCTGTTCCTCCTGTAAAGACTGAGATGTGAAGGATGAGACCCCCACTGCTGCTCAGGGACAAGGCAGAGCAGCTGGAGTTTGAAACTGGCAGTGAAACTGTGGTTTCCATAGAGTTCTGAGGATGGTTTATTTGTTGTCGGTGACTGACTTGACATCAAAAGTTTGGTATCTTCGCTGAACCATGTCTGCATTTTAGCCCTGAGGGGAAACAGGATTTCATTTGTACTGCTGTAGCCAGTGCTTATAAGGAACAAGCTCTAAGCAATTCATTTGTTTTCCATGTTATCCCCTTGAAATGTAAGGAGCCTTGCTGCTTTACTGAAGTGTGGATTTGACTGCAGGTCCCAGGAAGCTGCAAGTTTGTTAGAGACTGATCAGAGAGTCAGAAGTTCCCTGGTTGCCTCTGTTCGGAACAAAAACAAAACAAAACAAAACAAAAAAACAACCAAAAAAACCAAACAGAAGTTGACAAAAAAGAAGAAATAATATATATTCTCATTATCTTGAACCCTATAGCATATTACTGACATTCTTTATCTACAAGCAAGATTTTTATGGGTATCAGTCTCCGTATAGAAATGGTGTTGATCACAATATTGTGACATTAATTCTGGTTGTCTTCTTGAAATTAATTAGTAGGGACAAAATTTTTGTCATGTTTTGTCATGCCTGTGGTCATTTGACATAAAATCTGTTGGATTTACATTGTGAAAATGTCAAGGTTTTTTGCAAAGTAAAGTTATTAGATGCTGAAGGTCATATTTTTATAGGAACATTAGCAATTGTTGACAGTGAGATAGGCTTTATTTTGCTAACCATGTTTGCTGAGACTGATGCAGCTGGATGTTTGGTAGGCAAAATGATGCTGGGGAGCCAGTGCTTGGATTTAGACTGAAAGCCTATGGCATCTCTCTGCATTTTGTCTTCATTTGTATTGGAGGTGTACTGTCTTTTGGAGAAAATTTAGGAAAATAATTTAAAAAAGGCATGCAATGAAAACGTTAATTTTACTTGTAACTGTGGACAACTCTTTCTTCTTACTCTATTTCCAAAATTAGCCTCTTGCACCTATTTTCTCTGATTTTAGCTAGCAAAGAGGGAAGGGAACATTACAACATTTCACCCTGTGCTTCTGCATGCTGGGGAGAGAAGCCCAAATACAGACAAACATCCTGTGATACTTTGTTAACCTGAAACAAAATGTGAATAACAGCTGTATGGATGCAATATCAGATGAACCTGTATCCTATCTAATGCAGAGCATTTTACACTGCAAAACTATCTTGAACCTTTTAACTGTGCTGCTGTCTTAGGACTGTAAGTTCTACAAGTAATTAATCTTTAGGACTTTTTAAAAATATCATGTCTGGTTTAACTCTGTTCCTTTTGCTATTCAGTTATGCCAAATTCTCTGATAGCTTGAACAGGAACAACAGAAAGTTCAAAACAAATGAAGTCCTCAGAGTACCCTTTTCCTCCCACTTTGTCACCACACAGGAGGGATGTCAATTTGACTGTAAAACAGTCAGGAAGATGGTGTAACTGCATCATTTGCCTTGTCTCTGTAGCCTGCTTTATTACTGTTCGACAATTTTCTCTGCTTGACCCAAACAAATGAGCTCTTGGAAAGATGACTGCTGACTTTGCCTGCAACTTAAAGCCATTATGCAGTAAAATCTACATGGTTTCTTCACATTATGAAATAGAGAACAGGAGGCGGCTTTTCTCCTCAGTAGTATTGTTCCCTCTTTGGAGCGTGCTGCAGAAACTCCTACATCATATATAGTTGCTGCTGTGAGTCTTATAAAAATAATATTTCTGATAGTGTGTTTTCCCAGATGTTTCATGAAGCTCTACAGACTTGGAACAAACTTAAATATTGTGTAGGACAGTGTTTATTGCTGCTGCTATCTTATGTTTAAAATTCATTTACTTTGCTTGCTACAGAAATGCCTTACCAAAGAATTCACAATACCTTTCCTAAGATAATATGCAAAATTCTCCCGGAGCTTTGATACTAATTTTTATTCCTAAGATAATATATTAATACAATTATATGTCTAACTTTATGGAATTTGTCTTTTTTTTTTTTATAATAAGTTTCAAATTGTAGTCGTTGTGTTTATAGCTACATATACATGCAAGTAAATAATATACAATAAATAGTCTATTAATCTGCATCTCTTCAGATATTATCACTGGATGTATTTTCAGAGTTCTAGAGTCTTTTACAAAACATATATTTGATTGGGATAATCAAACTTATGGAAGTCAGATGGAAGGTTGACTGTATTGCCTACTACATATTGGGTGATAATGAAGTTCCGTTATTTAGACAAATCTTGAAAAGATAACTTAATTGGTTAATTTTTTGTTCTGATTAGTGTCATAGTCTCATAATATAGGATGCTCGTATAACCTGTGCATGATTTCTACACTCCTTGTTTATAAAGATGGTTGTTGTCAACGCTCTCACAGGATCTTATTTACATTTCCTTAAAGCATTATTTCTTATTTTGATGAAATTTAATATTTCTTTTTGTTCAAAAAGAATGCACAATACTTGAATTTGTGTTAATATATAAATCATATTGACAATTAAATGCAATAATAAAGTAATCAGGAGTGTAAAACTTGCACTGTCCAGCTAAAGATTAGAAAATTCATATTTTATGTGGTTTGTGTTATGTATCTAGGCTAAATTAAACTCAGCAGAGCAGATAAGTCCATTGATGAGGCAATAAAATGTAATCTGAACATGCTGTTTGTCTTACTGTTAGCAGTATGTTAAGTGGAAAATATTGAAATTGGAAAATTAACATTTTAAATAGTGTCATTTCTTTCAAGCTGCTTGTGGTCTTTATTTTAAGCTCTAAGAGATATTGTTCTTTTACTGTTTCACTACTATTTATTTAAATACTCCAACTGGAACTTGGAACAATTAAGTTTGGTGGTACAGACACAAAATTAGGCATTTCTGCCTTAAGCAGTATACACCCAAATAAAATCTCACTTAATAACACTGCAAACACTGGCATGCTCAATTGTAAGGGCAAAATAATTTTTTGTTGAAGTTGTATAGCAAAGCTTCTGTGTCTTTAGAGACAGAAGTCTTCTTTGTCAGATTAGAATTCCTTTCTGAATATTTTTGAAAAAAAAGTTTAGCCAAAGTGAAGCCAAAAGAATAAAATAAAACAAAGGAAAGCAAGCTAAATGAGAAAAGTAAGATACTATAAACCCGGCTTTAAAAATATATGTAATGGAAAATGAGCATATTTGGATCTGCAAATGATAAAGATATTTCATTATTATAAAATATTGTATTAATAATTAATCTTATTATCATTAGATGTTATTATTTTATTGTAATTATATATAATTAATTATATGAAGTGTCTTCCTGAAAGCTGTGGTATAATGAAGCAAGCCTGTCCCTCCCTCTACTTCTGAGCTTTTGAGACAACACAAGAACATAAAACCTAATAGAATTGATGTTGATGAACTTCAAGAGCCTTCTATTTGAAACCAAAACACCACTAGAACAGAGTAACTGGCATGATAAATAAAAAGCTTCAGGTAACTGTACAAATATCAACAGTAATGGGATGAAAGTAGAAATAAAAACTCATTAATCACTGATTGTGACTGGTATTGTGGGCAAATACGGTCCTTTAAGAGATAACTTTTCCCAAAGAATCAGATATAGCAGAAATCCCATACACTTTTTTCTTGGTGTTTATTGATGAGCCTTGGGGCTATTTTTAATCAAAAAAAAGGGATTGCTGCCATTCTTTCTGCATATCAGATGGTAGGAATAGCCTAAGATAGAGGTTTCTTTTTTTCATGGTATTTTTATTGAAGTGAGGCTTTAGGATGAGCCAGCTCTCCCTTGTAAAAACCCTTTTGCTTTTGCTCCTTTCCAGTCACTCTGCCCTGACACTAGGGCCCAGTCATTCCAGGAGATTGTGTCTACATCCCTGATAGATTGGGATAATGTGAATCTGCTCCTTCTATATATGAAGCACTGAGGACCTCACAGTCACCAGCAGTGAGAAAAGTCTGCATGAGTAAGAAACAATTGAAAACTCTAAGTCTGGAATTGATTGACTTTTTTACAACCAATATATTAGTTATTAAACTTAACTTTGAGTGGGTAGATGGTCTAATTACCTCTGTCAGTCTCAAGAACTGCCCTGAACCACTGCAAATGAAACTCTGATCATCTGGGGTCTGCTTCAACACCAGACCCAGTGACATCTCACATTATCAAACAGAATGTTTACCCATAAAGTCTAAATCTGCTGCCTTAATGTATTAAGCAATCTTTTGTATGTGTGTTATCTGTCAGATTTTCAGCTTCTCCTAGAGCTTGGTCAAAGTTTGCATTTGAACACTTGCACTGATAACCCTGTGAGTTAACCAGGAATACAGATCCTGCCAGATCTCTTTAATTGTAAGTCTTTTTTGTTTTACAGTTCTCTTCACCTCTTTTGTTACTGTCTTCTTCTATAGCTCACTATTAGTACCTAAAGATGCTATGTCGCTGTTTTACACCACAACAACACAGACTCCAAACTTCAGAAAGTTGAAAATTGACTCGTCTATTTCTGGGATGGGTCTCCCTTTTACTATTTTACTATTACTATTGCTATTACTATTACTTTTGCTATTACTATTTTACTATTTTACTATTTTAC
Organism: Pycnonotus jocosus; assembly: GCA_013400435.1. Taxonomy (NCBI): domain Eukaryota; kingdom Metazoa; phylum Chordata; class Aves; order Passeriformes; family Pycnonotidae; genus Pycnonotus; species Pycnonotus jocosus. Next base: position 26,475 of record VWYP01029052.1, read on the forward strand.
TATTTTACTCCCTATACTCTTTTACACGGACCAATTTGATTGGTGAAACAAAGGCAAACCTCTTCAATCACATTGGTCAAGCCAGAGGGACATCAAGGAGAAAGTCCCTCTTGAGAAAAGGAATGCACAACATATGTACAAAACATAAACATTTGTCCTGTTCACAGAAAATTTCCTGGGAAAGGAATTTCAGAAACCAGAACATCTCAGGCAAGAAACCAGGGCTACAATACTACGTGACATTTAGGAGAGCGGCTCTTCTATAAATGATCAGGCTTGTCTGCTGCAGTGTTGGACAGCAGCCCAATTTTAGAGTTGAAAGCATTATGTAAATTCATTACATTAATATCTATCAGAGAAAAGTTATTTTCAAAGACATGAGACTAGATTCTCTTTGTCTTTAAAAATGCACATGCAAGACATGCATCACTAGTCACGTTAAATCCTAACTGAAAAGGATTATAATTATAAGCTTCAAACTTATAATGTAAGAATATCCTTTGGCCGTATATTTTTATTCCACAAAATTGTATATACAAAAAGTTAGAACTTAAGTGCAAGATGTTTGCCCTCTGCTTGGCTGTTTGATTGTTGAGACTACCTAGAATTAAGTCACAGACAAGTGTCAGAGTGTGAGGATTCAGCAATGCCTGATTGCTCCGAGCACAGGAGGCACAGTGCATTCTAATGTGCATTAGATGGATGTGGGTGTTACGTGGGTAAATGACGAGGTCACTGAGATCCCAGAGGTCTGACACTCAGTCCAACAGACACATTTGCACTCTGGATGCTATCCACAAACTACATTTAAAACAACAGCCAGGTAGTATATTTTTTGCAGTGGAATTTGTTAACACGACTACTAGAAGTGTCAAGGTCTACAGGGGTATTATCTGTCATTTTTACTGCCTTGCCTGCTAGATGCTTGTGCCAGAGAGACCATCAAGATGTACTGGCTGTAGTGTGCACCATCTTCTCATTGTTGTACTACTCTGAACCACTGTGGCCATGTATTTTCCCTCTGCTCTGACACAGGTCACTGCTGTGAAAATACAATTTGAATTTCTAACAGAATTTAGGTTATGTATGCTGTGAGAAATGAGAAAAATACCTTGAAACAGCAAAATTCAGGTTATCTGCTGATGACTCTGATGCACTAGTTATCCTCATGCCATTCATTCCACATCAACTCTATTTATCATTTGCTAGTTGAACATAATATTAAGGTGCTCCAGAAACTGTATGCTCTCCTCTGCTGCAGTGGGACATGAGTGTTCAGTGAGATGAAGAAAAATTGATAGAATAAAAATTTACTCATTGGAATCCCACTGTAATAAATTTTGAGAACTGAGACATGAATCTTAATTGTTATTTCTCTAGCCTTGATTGTTCTGGAAGCTAGAAGGCCATAAAATAATCTTAAACAATTGATATTATTCTTAGTGCTTTTAACAGGGTTGCTCACTGCTGATTGATTTTGTCTGCTTGTGAGGGTGACTGAAATAGTGTGTTTGTGAAAAGTAGCTTATTCTAATTCATAGAACACCTTTCACTCCTCTTAAATGTGTTTCTTTTCTTTCTTTTCTTTTCTTTTCTTTTCTTTTCTTTTCTTTTCTTTCTTCCCTCTAATCTGTGAAAATGTTCACTGTTAAACCCAATCTAAAATAACTTCACCAAAGAAGTGTTCTACAAGCAGCTTTCTTCTCCAAAACTTTCCATGGGTGTGCTAAGATTGTAGTAACCTGTAGAAGATGATAGCTTCTGTGTTATGTTCCCTTCCCTTTGATTGAAAACTGGCACAGTTCTTGGATTGCAAAGCACTTGGTAAGTGAACTCCTGTCAGAAGGAATGTTTTGACTGGCAGCAGATATTTGAAGTAAGTCCAGTGTGAGCTGAGAGAGTTCAATTTTCTTGTATTCTTGAACACAATACAAAAAGCAAATGAAATTCTTTTTTCTCCTCTGCATTTCGTAAGTCTTGCATACCATCTTGGTTTATAAAAGAATACACCTGTATAAAGTAATTTGTTGTTTTTACTGCTCTAGAGTTGTTTTTGTGGAACTTGGTTTCTAAAGCATCTTTTCTGGTTTAACAATGCTTACATAGCACAACTGGAAAGAAACTAGTAAAATAGCGTGACACAGCTACAAGAATTAAATGTTTCTCCATCTCATTCAGAATATTCTTTACAGGTTTGGTTTTACATATTTTCTTAACCTCTGACTGGAATAAAACTATAAATATTTAATGACCTTGTAACTTGTGACAAGTTTCCTGCTGCAGACTTGCACTACAATAAGTGTGCTTTGCATTGAGGTGTGGATGCAGTCATGTACACAGCAAAAAGGAAGAGGAACATGAATGCTAAACCTCTTCCCCCAGTCCCCAAATGATGATGTTGCTATTTCTTGAAGAATAGTAAAGTTTAGGTGCTGTAAGGAGGGAATATGCATTAAATTTTATTTAAGAAATGATTTATAAAAGCCATCAATTTCAGGTGTAAAGATTGCATCAGATTTCTAACCATAAACCCATGAGCCTGGCTGCAATCCTTGAATAGGAGGATTTTTTTTGTCCCAGTCCTCTATGTACCTGCAGAAAGTGCAGATGCAAGTCTTACTTTTGAGCAATCCAGCAGCTAAATGAGCAAAACATGCCATTAGTCAGCTACACAATATTTGTCTGTGGAAATTGTACATGACCACTATTTATCACTATCTCATGACAATAGCAATTCCAACCCATAGTTCACCACATGCTTTCCAATAGAAAAGCTCCTGTTTTTCTTCTCTTAGCAGTGTTTTATATCAAGGTCATGTCTGCTGAAAAAGATATTCTCTACAACTTCAAGGTGATGACTACTAAGGAACCACAGGGTTATCAAGTACAGATGTATTTTTGCAGGGAGCTTATTAACTAGGAATAATTATTTGTACCCTGAATGAACAACCCTCTCTTGACTAGTTTCTACGGATGTCATCATTTAAGTTACAACTTAAACTACAACTATGCAAATTCACTTCCAAGAACACAGCATTGCAACTTTGATTTGAAGACAATGAGTTTTCACTAGTAGAGTTGAAGATCAGATTGGCTCTCCAGGTTTATTCTTATTAATGATGATGATAATGATAAAGATGATGATGATGATGTTGGAAACATTGAAAAAAATGTAGTTAGGGTCATGACATTTTTTAAATAGCCTTCCAGGAAACAATTTGAGGCACAATGACTAAAAAACCACTCTAGTGGCATCATAAAAAAAACCTTTCCATGTTTTCAGTGAAGGGGTTTGCTTCAAAAACTGCCTACAAGTCCAGCAGGTGATCCATGCTTTATGAACAAACCATTACTGTGTTCTCACCTTGTGCTTCCCATCTCTATGGTAACAGACAGGGTGGGGAAAAACCTTAGGCATCTTGATAATAGCTAACTAGCCAAAACTGGGTGGAATAATGATCACTTGTTTGCAGGCAAGGAAAGTTCTCTGCTGAGTAGACATCAAAGGTAATGCTGACCAAGATGGAAATCAAGGAGAGTTGACTCTGCATCTATGGCTCTGCCCTTTGGTGTACCCATATAGATTTTGATGCTGAAGCTTTCTCAGTTATGTTCCTGATAAAATTGAGTACATCTCTTGAGTTCCTGATGTACATTCCTTGAAAGGTTAAGATCAATCCTGGCAGGCAGTTCAGGCAACATCTGAGGGATGTTCTCCAAAAATCTGCCTCCAGTAACAATTCCTCATGACTTTAGGGCTTTCTCACAAATCCAAGGATTTCTGCAGTGGTCTTGGCATTCATCTCCTGCTGCTCTGTTTCCTGAACTCTGGCTGCTCCTCATTACACTGCCTTCCAGGGCACATAAGGGCACGAAGGCTGACACAGGAAGGGAGAAAAGAAGATTCCAGTTGAAGAGGTAGGCTGCTTGAATTTTCTGAGCAGTAAATTTGTCAAAAGTGGGACTGCAAATGGCATCACTTTAAAAATTAGATTCAAAATAGTGGGTTTTGAAATAAGGGAAGTGCCAAGTTAATTTAAAAAACCCAAACAATTCATTTAACTTTTTCTAGAAAAGAAAAAAAAAGTTTAAAAGTACAGTAATCCCTGTTATCCTGTACACAGGTTTTGATTTTATATAGAACAATATATGTTGGAGTTTTAATGCTGAGAAAAACTAATATTTTTTCACCTCTTGTCTAGAGATAAAGAAATAGGATTCATTGTAGAGGGTCCAATAAAGAAGGAAGTGATGTGTTGATGCATAAAAATGTAAGTGCAAAAAAGGGAAAAAAGCAGAGATTGTCCAGGTAAGAGTGATGTGACCAGAGCTCTAAATGTGGTCACTACTGGTTGCCATTCATGGCTGACAGTCAAGGTTACCTCAGCAGCCATTAGGATCTTCTGGTGAATATAGATGACACTGAAGTAATGTTGTTTACTGAGAGTCTGACAGGTTTCAAGGATAAAATACAAAGTGCAACTGATGAAGTCAACTGACAGGGACACCACAATTTCCTTGTCTTTAATTTTTTTCTAATGTGTCGTGATCTGCAAAGTAATATTGATGCTACAGTAGTTCCTAAAATAGATGCCATTATGTTCATTAGATGCTTCACATCTGGATGTCACAACCAGTGTCTGTTGTAAGTAGCGGGAGGGAGGGAAGTAATTTTAATCTTTTCTGGGTTTTCTTGATTAGATATCTTAAACTTCATAAGCATTTATTTAATTCCTATTAGCATTTAACAGTCAAATGCCCTCAATGGAGAAAAATTACCCTAGAGGCAGCATAGAAACTAATGATTATTCTGTGATAGATCTTCTCTCTGACAAGGACTTAAATATTGAAATTCTAATTTATTTATTATGCAGGGAGATGACATTTTATCCCTCCAACCATTTGACAGGAAGACACTATAATTACGCTTTTCCCTGGCTTCCCACTTTCCCCTCTATATCTTTTGTGAGAGATTATAAGAGTTCAGACTCCCAAACAGGTTGGCCCTTACAGCAAACACATTTGTAGTAATCAATGCATGTGCAATGACTGGTTCTTTCTAGATCATTTCTTCAAGCTGAAATTTTTTTTTGTCTTCACGCACTATTATGGGGATGACAGATGGCAATGTGCTTGTTAGGAAAAGTGGAGGTGACTTTAATGCACTCTCTGTACATCTCTATGCTTGCTCTATTATTAAGCTCTGATTTGTTCTGAGAGAGAGCACAAAAGGCAGTCACTGTATCAGAACATTATCTTGCAAAATAGGAGTAGTGGAAATATTGCATGTAGTTGTGGTTTGTTTGAGCAATTTTCTCTAGGAAGATTATTATTACATGTTGCAGTCAGAAACTGAGGACAAGGGAACACAACCAACTTGTGGCAGTTACATCATGCATGTAGTGGTGCTTTTTCAAGTTATGTTCTGATTTTGTATTCCCGTTCTTTTTAATTTTACAGTTTTATGTACCCCAGTTCTCCCTTTGGTTCCTTCCTATCTCCCCCATGTATTTTCCCGCCTTTGAGTTGGTTTCCCCCATCAATCAAAGTTGTTCTTCCCTCAAACCCCCTTGTCAATCCCCTTAACGCCTGCCCCTAGGGCCTGCCTGTCATTCTAGAGACTATCCCTAACTTCTGGAAAGTTCTGGGAGACCCTCTAGATGATTGGACAGAGCTCTGGAGAATCCCCTTCTTTCCTTTATGATTTGTATGCCCCCCTGTCTTTCATACATCCTGTTGTTCCTAATTGGCCCCTTTCCAAACCCATCCCTTACCTCCTCCCCTGAATAAAAGCCATGCTGACCGCGTGTCCCCCGCTCTCCCAGGCAGACATTGGGAGGTTGAGGACCTCACAATAAACCTCTGCAGTTGTCCCCTCTGAAAGTCCCCTCTTCTTCCTTCGCCATCGCCGTGCTTCTCCCCGACGGGGGCCAAAAACCCACAAGGGAAGGCGAGGTCCTCCAGAAGACTGGAGCCTGACCTTCCAGTGCCGCCTCTGCTAGCCAGGCCGGTAAAAAGAAGGCGCACAGCGACACATGCATGCAGCCATTCATTTATGCTATAGGAGGTTTTTGGTAATATTGTTAGTGGCTTATAATATGAGAAGTGTGTCACATGCTTTGATAAAGCTGTGCAGCTTTATCAGTCCCTAAAGACAGCTAACTGCAAACCACCTCTAATATTTTGACATTAACTTGAAATGCCAGTCTTACACATCAGCCTGGTCACTGGTGCTGTCATGCATGACTTACTAGCATTTCTGAAAACAGAACTAAAAGCCAAGTAAGGATTTGGAAGAAGACTGGCAAGAAATGGCTGGACTTAAACAATTATGAATTTTGTAGGGAAATGAGTAAGCATCAGGAAGGTGGATCCCAAATGTGTGGACACTGGAGAAATGTCCAAGCTGTCTAACAGCCCTTGCATACAGCCTGCAGCAAGCACTGAAGGTCCTGGCAGGGCATTCAAATGTTTTTTACAGAGCAGGGTTAGCTCTTTGCTGCCATAGAAAGGAGAGGAGTTGCAGGTTTCCCTACTTTCTCCCTGTATTCCTGCAGTATCAGTAGGAAAAAGGGGGCCCTTCCCCAAAATTCTTAACTAGGAACCAGTCACCCCCTTGTTTCACAGCCCCTTCACTGCCTCTGCTATTGCCTCTCACCCGGCACCAAAGAGAGACCAAGGAAGGGCTTGCTTGCTAGGTTGAACAGTGTCCAGGCAGGGTAGCCCAGAGTGTGGTAGTCAGGCCCTTTTCCTGGTGTGCCTCGGCTTTTGGGATAAACTTGCCTGGGCAGTAAACCTGTGGTATTTTAAACCATAAAGGTGAATAGGCCCTCTCAGAAAGCACTTGCAGGGTTCTCATGGCCTGGCATGGGAGAAATAGGTTTCCCAAACTTTTTAAGCCAGGGAATTGCATTTTAGTGGTCTCAGGATTCTCCAGTGACCTTCACAGCTTGTGCTTCCTGGGCCAGTAGTGCATCATCTATTATTCTGTGTCAGTTTTGATCTAGAATGAGTTTCTTTTTCTTTTCTTTTTTAAAGGAAATTGATATTTTTGAAGACAGCAAGTGGAGTAGCTTAAGTAAAAGGTCTGTTTATATGAGAGGAAAATGAAGATGGTAGAGAAGAAAAAAATACATTTTTCTTAAAAGACTCTGTTCTGCTTTCATTACAAACTCCTGCCTTTTGATAATGTTAATAGGAGCTTTGAATGTGCAAAGGTCAGGAGTTCTGTAGCTACAGATTTGTATCTACAAGCCCCCAAAGAACTGAGAGTTTGTGGCTGTGTAGCAAATAACAAAAAAAGAAACTATATTGCTCTGTTTTGACAGTAATGCTGCGATTAAATGAGAATCTCTTCCTACCATGAGAACCCTGAAATATGAAGCTACTTATCAGTGAGGTAAAAAGTGAAAACAAAAGAAAACAAACCACCAAAACCAAATAAAGAAACAAACAAAAACAAGCAACAAAAAAAGAGCCAAAGTTCCATTGCTATACTTTGACATTTAGAAATGTGTAACGTCATGATTCTCTTGGTTTTTTGACATTTATTGTTTTCTCAATATTTTAGGATAGTACTGATAAACTGCAGAAGGGAGTATCTCAGAAACATGTTGTCAATGTCCATATGTTCTGTAACTGCCCAGATTTTTATTATATGTTCCTACTTAATCTTTTTTGTCTGTTGAAACCAAATATATATATACTCTGGAACAACTCAAAATCTTAACTTGGCACTGGAGATCAACACAACAGAGTAGCTCTTCTTTGTGAGACTGTGGTATGGAGGATACTGATCACTCAAGGCAAGATGCAAATAATTGTGTTCTGGATAGAAATGAAGAACCTGATTCTGAGTCTTTGCTTGTTTACTTTTGTTCTGTTTGTTTTGATTTGTTTAATTGCAAAAAAGAGCAGTTTGTTGGTCAGGCTTTTCTCAATGCTACAACTGTGCATAGACTATTTTTCCTGTTAAAGAAATTGAGTATATTCATGTGGTTTTAAACTGGTATATGATGAGTAAGACCATTTTTATGGTTATAGAACTGTCAAAAACGTGTGCCAGAATAAAGCGAGAAATCTACACGTAGATGTTATAAATGCTTACTCATTTGAGATAAAATCTATTTTTTGAGGTGTGCGTACTTCTTAAGCAAGTAAAACAGGCATTAAGCCCTTTTTAGATGCAGATAAGGGGTTTTTTAACAATTATAATTTATTAAAGTCATCTAGCAAAATATTTTTAGTGTCATAAATATGAAATATCAAATACATTAAAACAGCAAAATCAAAGTTATACACAAAATTTCATGTGATTTTGAGTCTATGTGAGTGGAGATCTAGGACTCCTGACGGTTTTGAGAGAAATAATTTAATATCTCATAATTGGAGAAATATGTCAAATACTTCAATAATATTTTCAGAATCATCTCCTTGATTTAAGAGCCTAAAAACTTTTCTAAATGTAGCTAAAAATTTTTCCTCAGTGTACCATTAGTTGAAATTGAGTGCCAAAGTATATAATTTAAAATATAGTGCTAAGCACTAAAAAGAATCCCAGAAACTTCCCTCCAGGGTCAAATTATATTGTTTTAAATTTTGCTAAATCCTAGATCTTGCAAAAGACACAGATAAAAATCTTATTTCTGTGTTTGCAGTTTAATAAACTAATGGAGAAAAGACATATCAGTGCAGGAGAACACTGGTGGCAAACAGCTTGGAAAATATTTTCAAATAGGTTTTTTGCTAACTTTCTTTGATTGCAGTTGTCTCCAACTTGGCTGCCAAGTGCAGTTAAGAAAGTGAACAACAGAGAGCAGATCAAAGTTTAAAATAACTCTCCAAATATGGTAAAATAGCCCAAACATCTATTGATGTTCAATCAGGGATGAAATCGCTCTTCAACTGATAAAAGAAACTTAAAAAATTAAAAAGTATTTTCTTACCATTGTGATGAAATTTTGTAAGGTTTTCCTGGAAAATTATTTTCCAAATATGTTTGGGCATGGAACCAAGCAATAATGGGTATTAAAGAGTAGTATACATTTTGCTGCATTTGCAAGCCAGAAAGCCAAACCAATGGAGGTTGCCACCCTGTGTGTGTGTGCACGTGACTGTTTCGTGTGTGCCATTTACAACATCCCATTTTTGTGTGTCTCTGTCAGAGGCAGATCTGCTGCAAGGCTTCTGCCACGCTTGAAAGCTTGTCATGCTACAGATCAGTCAAACTAAGAATCAGCATTGCCTTAACTATACTGCCAGAAGATAGTCAGAAAACATTTTCATGTTGGTTGAGTCAGCATAGAATTTTTACTGCAGTGCAGAAACGTTTGTTTTCCAGGCTTCAGCTAAGTAGCCTCTGTGATTCTACTTTTTCTGAAATGCAGTTGCCTGCAGCATGTATTACTGCCATGAAGACCCTCAAAACAACACCTGCACTTCCTCACTTATCAAGTAATATTTTTTGTGTAAGAAACAATGTCTATGATAGGAGTTTTAATTGGTTTTGCATCTATTTTCTGATGTGAATTTAGTACTACATGCTGTTATCGGACTGTTGATGAGAGAATTCTGTAACAAAGAATCCACTATATACACATCAATTAATAACAAAGGTTAACTGAAAAGTTTCTGTTTTGGGGCTATGCTTGACTCTCTCATATAAGAATGATGGTGCCCAGGCACTCATGTTTTGTACTGGTTATGATTTCAGGAAATCCTGTAGGCAGTAAACTATCTGGGTCAGAAAACACCATTTTTGTCTGTTGGACAGTGTGACTCAAATTAATTTCTGACTCTAAGCATCTGGAAAAGTAATATGCTTTCTTGAGGACATTTCCACTCTGGTGTGAGGACCTGAGACATCTCAGTTTAATTGCCCAAGGTTAGAGAAATTAATTTGCTTTCATGGTTGTTTAAAAATACAAATAATCTCATTCCTTCCCTAGAAAAAATTAGCTCCTCTGTTAGTGTTATGCACACACAGATTTTTGTGACCTATCATTTGCAACCTTATCCCTTCACTGCTCAAATATGCCTTGAATATTTGGCACTCAGATGACTGTAATTTCTTCTGCAATCTCTTTCCAATTCCCTTTAACCCCACACAATGTTTTTCAGTGGTAGAATTATCAGAATATCTTTTCAGCGGAGGCTTGTACTTATAGTCACTTATACTTTTTAGTCTACCAAGAAAATGTAAACACCTCTGCAGTGCAATATTAAGTTTGCTTAGCAGCTTAGAAGCAGAAATACAAACAGCACATTTTAGCATAAAGTGTAATGAAGCATATACGTGTACATACAGAAATTGTTGAAATAATTTTAATTTCATGTTCCTTTTTTTAATTTGATTTTGGTAGTGTGAGGAGATGTATTGGATTTGGGTGGCAAGGCTTTGGTAGTGGGGGAGATACAGGGTTGGCTTCTGCAAGAAGCTTTCAGAAGCTCCGCCCATGTCTGACAGAGCCAATACCAGACAGCTCCCAAATGGATGGGGTAACATGTTTAGGAAGGGGGAAATCACCTGTGCAACTGCAACTGGAGAGAGGCATGAGAATACAGGAGAGGAATAGCCACCAAGGTCAGTGAAGAAGGATGGGAAGGAGGTGATCCAGGTGCCAGAGCAGAAATTCCCCTGCAGACCCTGGAGGAACCCACAACAGAGAGGTTGGTTGCCCATAGGAGGCTATGACCCCTTAGGAACTCCAAACTAGAACAGCTTCCATGGGCAGGACCCATGGAAGGGGCACACTCTAGAGCAGATTTTCTGGAGGAACCTTTGACCCCGTTTGGGATCCGCCTCTGGAGCAGTTTTTTCTGAAGGATTGCACCCAGTGGAAGAGACCCACAGGGGAGCAAATCATGAAGAACTGCAGCCCAGGGGGAGGACTCCTGTGGGAGAAGTTTCTGGAGGACTGTCTCCTGTGGGAGGGACTACAAGCTGGAGCAGGGGAAAAGTGTGAAGTGTCCTCTCCTGTGGAGAAAGGAGTGGCAGAGGTAAGGGGTGATGAACTGACCACAGCTCCCTTTCCCTGTCCCTCTGAGCTGCTATAGGGCAGGAATGGTGAGAGAAAACACAAATACAGGATGGGCAGGGCGTGGATTAAGAGCAGCTTTTAGGAGGAAGACTGAAGCATGTTGATTAATGAGAAGTTCAACATGACTCAGCAATGTGTGCCTGTAGCCCAGAAAGCCAACCTCGTCCTGGGCTGCATCCAAAGCAGCATGGCCAGAAGGGTGAGTAAGGGGATTCTGCCCCTCTGCTCTGCTCTGCTCTGGTGAGACCCCACCTGGAACACTGCATCCAGCTCTGGGGGCTCCTGCATAAGGACATGGACCTGTTGGGCAAGTCCAGAAAATTAACTGCGTCTCAGCCAGATCCAGTCCTGGAGAAATACAAAGTTCACTCTTCAGTGAAAACCTACTTTTTTGTAAGTTCAAATATGGTGACATGTGGATGTCATGCTAATTTTAATTTCTATGGAAGATTTTTTTAAAAAATCTTTTTCTTTTTAGATTCAGTTTCTTCCTGAATAATATTGTTTGGACTGATTATATCATAGATAAGGTTTCCATACCAAACTATATTACAAACTGAAGTTGATAAGTTTATCTGGGACTTAAAACACTTTCCCTTAGGAAATAAGAAGTAGGTGATAAAAATCTTATGAAAATAGTGGAAAAAACAGAATGTGCTTTCATTGAATTAGACAAAAATATAGAAAGAGAAAGTTTTTTAAAGTTGTTGATAATTTTGAAATGATTGTTCATATTTGGGGTTCACATGACAAGTTTTTATTTTTTTGGTTTCTTGTTATAATTGTAATTTTCAATAGTAAGGATTCTCTGTCACGGTCTATTTCTCATGTAAAAATAGAACTGTTTTCACTTGTGCTGTATTTGTACTAAATAAATATAACCAATTGAAGAGCCCTGTCTGCCTGGAGAGATTTCTCAAGTGTTACAATACTGTCAGAGGAATGCCAGCATAAAATCTCCGAGAAGTCTTGGAAGATGGATTACCTTAAAATTTGCTCTCTGTGTTTTGAATTTTTATCAGAGTATACTCCAGCTTTAATGTAATAATATGACATTTCTGGAATTAGATAGGAGCACAAGAGATTCCAGATGTGACAGGTTTCATTGTTTGTGTTTTGTTGGGTTTGAAAAAAAAATCTGGAAATAGAAGAACTGCATCTTTGACAGTAAAGTGATACATAGACACACATGAAATTGCTTTCAGCCCCCATTTCCTTCTCCTTTTTCCTTTCCAGCTGAGATAACCCAATCAGCACCCAACATTTGTCCCCTCGCTCCTTGCTTTTCTATCGTGAAAAAGATGGTGGGAGGAAGTGCACATGTGGCTTTGGTCTTCCATCCACAGGTGAAGAACTGACTAGAGGGAAGGCTGCAGGTAAAGGACATTCAACTAAGATTTGGGCCACATGCCCAGACAATCATTCTACAGCATGATATTCCCAGAAAAGCAGGAAAAACTTTCCATACCATTCAAGTCAGGGGCAGGAGATTTTACTGGTATTCATGAGACATATTTTCATCCTGAATATAGTACAAAATTCATATTTATATTTGAAAAAGAAAGCCAAACCTGTAATTAAACTTAATTATTTCTGAAACTCATTCCCTCCATTTCAGTTCACCATTGGAGGGAAGTGTCACTTTGCTGTTTTGCCTTTAGCTCAAAGCTTCTTATAAATTACATATTTTGGGAAGTAATTTTTAGGTTGTAACAGGAATTTTTTCAAACTTCTAACACATTGCAAAAAATCTTAATGATAATGACTACAGAATTCCATCAGCAAAGATATGTTGAGTTGTTTTATTGCTAAATAATTTTTCGTTCTTTTTCTAATAAATACCAGATGGCAGCTTTGTGCATGAAACCCACAATTAAACTTTTGTTTGAGAATGAAAGTTTCTATCTGAACACATGAGCTTCTGCCTGAAATTCTCATTGTTTCTGGATACTGATATTAAGATGGAAGACTGTAGTATCCAGAACACGAGACCATATTAAGTGAGGTTGGAATTTACTGCTTCCTTTCCATTGAACTTGCTCTTTGCATATAGATGGGACATATAATTTGCTGTGTCTGCAAAATGAGCAAAAAAATAGACAGTGATGAATTGAAAATTTTTTGAACCTTAAGGTGAAAAACTGGTTAAGATAATAACCTGTTGTCATAATAAAAGTGTTGTATTCATGATTAAATTGAGGTTAAAAATTAGAGGGTCATCCTATGGAAAGCTCTACAGCAGCTGTCAGCAGAATCTCTTGGGGTGGCTTAGAAGATCTGTTATTGATCTCAAGGCAAAATCTGTTTGATTTTATTAGAATAAAAGTAATGAAGAAATGTGGCTTTAGAAATATTAATATTTCAGGTAAGATTTAAAGAAAATACTGCTATTCCTACCCATGATCTATTATACCTGAATGTGATAGGCAACAGATCTGATCAAATAATCACTGAAAGAGCCAGAGATAGAATCTTTGGTCAAGTCTGAAACATATCAATTAATGTTCAATAGTAGGGAAAAAATAGAAAGTTTGTGTTGAATAGCTGTTTATTCTTCCCTTTATCCTCAAGAAAGTTTGGTACAATAAGTTCTTGATTACAGTGGGAATAGAAACTGAGTCAAAGAGAACCTATTTAGTGAATGAAATTGATGTGCAGAGCTGTGTCTTTTTGATGTGGAAGAGGCTTGGCAATTCAAATTAGAGGCAAAGCTTTGGAGTAAGTGTATCCTGACTAAATCCACTAATCATCCAACTTGCCACTATAAATTGCTCCAGACCTTGAAGGCTAATCATCTAAATAGTTTTTTTATTTGTTTTGTTGGGGTTTTTTTGTTGTTGTTTTTGTTGTTGTTGTTTTGGGGGGGGGTTTTGTCAAGAGAGTAAAAAAGAAGTTTCAGAGGGCAGCTGATCTCATCATCTGCTGTGAGTCTCAAGGACCTGATTTGAAAACCTTTCAAGAGCACTTGTAATTTCCAGCTACTTCTGCAGTGGTCATGGGTGGTCAGGGTGCAGGAATTCTCTCTAGAAGCTTCCTCACTTGCTGGTGAAAACATACTCTGGGTTTCAGATATTCCAACTATGTATATTTGAATAGCACATCTTTGAGATTTTAATACTTTGCAATTAAAATCTGCTTCAGGCTTGCTGTCCATGTCCCAGCTTCAGGGAAAACCTCATGACAGCATTTTATCAAAGGACAATTTTTATTTCCTTTATACTCTTATTAAAAATCACACACACACACACAAACATGCACACAAAGTCCCAACAAAACAGAACAAAAGCCAACCAACCAATTTTATGAGAAAAAGAACAAAAAATTGTTCAGCAATAAAACAACTTAACATATCTTTGCTGATGGAATTTTGTAGTCATTAAGGTTTTTTGCAATGTGTTAGAAGCTTGAAAAAATTCCTGTTACAACCTAAAAATAAAATATGTAATTTATAAGAAGTTTTGAGCTAAAGGCAACAAGCCCACCAATGAATCAAACAAAAAACCCCACCAACCCCCCAAAAAATCAAACAAAAAAAACCCTACCAAACTTACAGCCCCCATCTCCACTCCCAAAAAACTCAATACAACTGTATGCTTCAAGTTTTGTTGCATTTCAGTGAAGGGCATATTAATTTGGTTTTCCTTGTAGGTAATTTATTAATGCTTGATAGAAATGTTCACTAAATATTCTGATATCCATGGTGTCAATTTTCAGCCTTTTTTTTTTAGATAAAAACTGCTGTGAAGTGTTCAGAGGAAATTGAACACATGTTGTTTTTGGGTTTGTTTGTTTTGTTTTGTTTTGGGTTTTTTTTGTTAACTCTATTTTTAGCAGCAAATCATGTAGCACAGAGACAGAACAGTAAGAAGCAGAGCTTTTACACTTTTGCCTCTAACAGTATTCCTGTTGTTTAGAAGTTTATACCTTACTTGGGGAGATATTGAAAGCAGCAAAATCTGCTACCTGCCTTCTATATTCTAAATCAAATTGATGCTTTTAACAAGATTAATTCTGAATATGGAGCTTTGCTGATTCAGGTAAAGTTCTGAAAGGAAGAATTGTCACTAATTTGATAGACTTTAGACTCACACACACACACACAAAAGACTTTAAGCACCCTCAGAATATATCATTGATGGAGAACCTTGTTCTCTACCTACAGATGTATAATCCCGGATACTTTCAGAATGTGTCACTCCTCAGTGGAGGGATGATTTTAGCCAAACAAAAAAATAGTGTTCAGTGTAGAAGATGAGCTGTCTTCTAGCATAGGAAGGACTGCCTTTTACTCAAAAATATACTGACTCCTCTGCTCCTAAATATAGCACAACAGTTTTAGCACTGCCTTGGAACAACCTTTCCAGCACCTGGTCAGAATCACCACCAGCCTTTTCATAGTACTGGCAGACAACCTCTATGAAAAACAGAAAAAAAGTACCTATTGCTTTTAGCCAGAAAATAAGCTTTCAAGAACACTAGCTCTGGCTCAAATTTGTATGCACACACACATCTGTGTCTGGAAGCAGGAAGACTGATGGTAGCAGAAGCAGGAGAAGGCTGTGCCCGTGAGTCACTGTGATGTGTAGCCCAAGAAGGACCAAATGATACTGAATTAAAAAGATCAGTTACTACTATGAACACAAGTGTAATTAGGTAGGTGTTAATAAAAGATGATAAAGAAGTGTATAAGTGTTACATATGTGTATATATGTGCATGTGTGTGTGTATTTTATTACTATTATGTAAGCCTTGACAGGGGTTGAAGCTATGAACAGTATTCCTCATTTTGTGTTAACTACAGAGTTAATCTTGAAGTGATAAAGAAACCACAGCTATGACAGCCTCTCATGTACATGTGGGCATGGAAAGGATTGTCACAAAGCTAGTTGCAGCAGTCCTTTAAGTCTTCCTGCATTTCTCTTTTTTTTACCCGGGTTACACAATGAAGTAGAAGTAATTTGTCCCTCCTGACGTCAGGGTATTGTGTGATTATGTAAGGGGGAAGACATCTATATCTGAGAGGACCATCCTTGCCTGATAGAAAAACATTAAGGTTTTGATGAAATAATTTCAATTACTCTCCTCTTCAAGAAACAATATTAACTAACTGGCTTCCATCTGGGCTTTGAAACACATTGAGACTGCTAAGAAGCACAGAACCACCAAACCCTTCAACACTTTCCAGAGCAGGTTCTAGCTAACAAAAACCAGAGCCATCCTGTTAGAACTGCCAGTTTACCTGGTCTCACGGTATTTTCACTGTGTTCCTTTTCCTTTTTTATATGTATGCGTGTGTGTTTATATACATGTGATATATCTAGCAATAGACAGACATAAATATAGATAAAGCTGATTGTATTTTTTTTTTCGGCAGCTGGGTTATGAGCATCTCAGGTGGCACACGGTGAGCTCCTACCCCAGCCTGACTGCCCACCCCCACGGGTGGCACTGGATACATAGGAGCCGCTGGCATCTCCGACCCCCTTTGCTCTCAGCATTGAGACCTTGTTACACTTTGGAGGCTCCGTGCACTCCCTCTGGCGGCCGTCTGATCCTAACCATCCCAGAGCTGCTTTTCCAGGGAGCCTGGCATAGAGGATGAAGATAAAATTTCAGTAATAAAAGACGGAGATATTTTAATTAAAAATGCTCTGCCGTTATTTTGATCATAAGAAACAGCAAGGGAAGAAATGAACAGAAAAATAAGTCTAAATATTCCCCAAAACATGGAAGCAGGGAGGTTTTATTCCATTGTAGTTAGATTTTGCCTAACCTCTGTTAATGTCAGGAAAACGGCTGAAAATCTGGCAGCGTAACTTACTTAAGAAAAAAAAAGGAAAAAAACTCTGAATGAAGGACTCCAGCTGTCTGGTCAGAATTGGTTATCTAACAGTGCCTTCTAAAAAAGCTTGATTGAAGTAGCATGTTTTATTGAAGTTAAGCCTACAAAAATATCTCATTGACTTTAACATTGTGGGATTTATTCCCAAACCTATTCAAGTGCTCTGCTTCAGCATTCCAATTCCTGCAGAAAGATGAGATGGCCAACAGAAAAACACTCATAGTGGAAGATAAGATGACCAACAGTATAAGGGTACCAGTGCTTTGCATCTAGCTTTAGTATTTAATAATATTTCTTCATCCAAGTCCTTGCAACTAATATGCAGCCGGAGCACCATGACACCGACACAGCATTGCTTGCTCTGCAGTCACTAGAAGCACTTCCTGGTGGGATGTAAATCCTCTTGTGGTCCCACATTACATCATGTAATGAAAAGAAACAGTTTAGAAAGAGAAACATGATGCTGAAGTCACATTTGTCTTATTCCTTTCCTCGTAAAGCAAATTCTCTGAACTAGCATGGAAGAGTCTATAAGGAAGCATGTCAGTACCCATCAGATTTCTCTGGGTTTAGCATGAGGTGACCAGATGAATTTGGCCCCAAACACACACACGCATATAATTGTCCAATTTCTTAAATATTTGATTACTAAACTGTCAATAACTTCTGTACATTGAAATGCAAGACATACAGATGTAAGGATTATCTTGTTGTAACAAATTAACTACTTTTTTTTCCCCCCACAGGTAAAATGATTCCAGAAAATCATAATAGTATCAGGTCCTACACAACCTTTGGCAGGACTAATGGGGGTTTTTTTGGTTGTTTGTTTTGTTTTGTTTTGTTTTGTTTTTCCCACAAGCACCAGATTTTTTACCTAGCTAACTTTTTCTTTCTCTGACTTAGCAGGTTTTGCTCAGCCATAGGACTTAGTGCTCTATTTTTAGAATGGTTATTTTCTTACAGAAGAAGTAAGCACTTGAAAGGTCTGCTGCTGGATTTCAACACAAAACTTTGGTGGTAGGGTTAACAGGTGAGATGAAGTCTACGACCTTCAAAATTGACCTGCAACACAAGGTACACTGTGGAAATGCAAGAGGTCAGAGTTCATACTTGAAAATCAGAGGCAGGGTAGATATAGAGCTGGTGATTTGATCATGCTGAGCTGAGATCCTGATGCCAGGTAGGATTAAAGAAGCTTAAGAGTTGTGCTGACTTGAATCAGACAATAGTTTTCAAGGATTCTGGATAGCTGAAGATTAATAAATATCAGAGCAGTGAGGACACCCTGTACCTCCTACTGCAGCCTGCAGGGGAATGTGAAGTCACCCGAGTGAGGGTGACTTCTTGGTGCTAACTAAAAGCCTCTCTGTGCTGGGATCTCATAAGGCATGATGTTGCCCTCCTTGCCTTTGTACTGCCTGTTCCCAAAACCTGTAACAGCTGCCATTCCCTTGGTTTGCTCAAGATGACTTTGACTTTGGCTCTACTGCTTGCAGGAGCAGTGCTGTAAATGGGTGGATGCCTCCAGTGTGATCTCCCAGTTTCCAGTTGCTCAGGTATTTCTGACCTGGCTTGCATCTGGGCAGCTACTTGTCTTAGGTTACAATGTAAGGTGTAACCAAAAGTATGTATTCTATTACCATCTTCATAAGCTGTCTCTTCCATGACCCATCCCTCATGACTCCAGGGGGATATCTTCTGTTAATGGACCACTGAGTCTCACTGCATTACTAATAAAATTACATCATCCCATTGTGAGATGCTCTGCCCAGGGGAGGGACCAAGCATTCCTACCTTCCTATAATCTGAGATTTGGAACACCCGAACAGCCCTGGATTCCCAGGGGAGAAAAGCTACATAATCACCACTTGGACTCCAGAAAGGGACCAGACTTTACTACAAGATCACCGCTTGGACCAAATCAAATTCATCACTCCAACAGGACTTCAGAGACCATTTAATTGGACTGCTGCCACCACCCTGACCAATAAGCTGACGGGTTGTATCCTGACTCTGTCAGTATAAACCAGTATTTCTGTATTATTGCCTTTATTTTAATTTTCCTGTTAAATTGTAATTCTGACTTGGGATCTCCCTATGGTTTGGTTTCAAGCTAATACACCATTAATGACCTAGTTTTCATGAATTTGTCCCTGTTCTAGTTTTCAAACTCCTGTTTTGGTCGGCCTTCACATATTGCATTGCAAAGAGTTACACAGCTTAGTTGTCCTTTTCACAAATGTAGTTTCTCTGATGCCTAGAGAGGCTGATCTGGAACAGAGGCTAGATGATATTAAAGGAATAAAGTAGGTATTTGTTAAAAAAGCCTTCAAAGCATACACCTTGGGCAGTACAAGAGCCTGGCTGTGGCTACACCCAAGATGGATGATGGGCCACACGTTTTCACACTTCTATAAGTTTTGGTCCATTTCCATACTGGGGTTAATTGTCCAATTACAGCTTCAGGTTATGAAGTCCCATCCTCCCAGTTTGCTGTCTTCAATTCACTGTTTATTCTGTTGGGCCTGAGGCTGCAATGGTGTCCTTGATTCTCAGGCTGGAAAAGGACTGTTTTGACTGACTAAACTGTGAAGAGGACTTGCTAACACTTTATATGAAGTTCAGAGTCACACACTAATGCAGTAAAGAATCTGGAAAATATGAAAGATAAAACTTAAGGCATCAGTTTCATTCAAATATTGAAAAATACAATGCAAGGAAAAACAATTCTGATCTTTGTTTAGAGTCAAATACATTTTCCTGTGAATAAACTACAACACAAATCTTAGATTTTAATCCACCACTCCATGCAAATGATACATAGTATTAAAGGTTGATGAGTTCATAACAGGTGAACAGATATCCCTCTAATGCCAGGTTGCAATTTTTTAAATTGAGAAATCCAGGTTCTTTCACTGTCTGAAATAATTCCATTGAAATCAATGCTATGAAATATGTGAGCAAAAAATTAGAATACCCAGTCATCTTCTGTATTTTGTACAGTTCTGTGACTCCAGCCATTACTTATATAAGGGCAGTAATGGATTTTACTGCACCTTAAAAAAATTAGATCTCCACATATGTGGATTCTTTTTCCTCTTTTGATATTATTTTGTTAAATACTTAATATTTTTTTGTCTTTTTGGACAGACTTGAATCTGTTTGGAGTAGAGGGGACACCAAAGCAAACAAAGCTTTATCTTTCCACACAAATCCATTAAGAAAGTCTTCTGGTTCTCTGTTGCAATACCAAAAATTATTGAATCTGTATTGTGCTAGTTTACCTACTGCTTCAGAAATTTATATTTGAAGAGAGAGAATAGGTAGGACAAGAGATCATTAATTTTCTCTTGTTTTACTCTTCACCATGAGCCTCTTAATTTGTTAAATCATGATGAAGAGAGAAAGGGAGAAAGAGTTTTCTATGGAAGGGAGAAAGGATTTTCAATACATGCTTTCACTAGAACTGCAACCATGCCAGACAGTAAAAAGAAAAAAAAAAAAAAAGGTTGTCTATTTTTTATCCCAAAGGCTAAAGGTCACACACTGCAGTAAACCTGGGAATTGAGTCTGAGTCTTCCAACCACACATCTTCTGCTTTAATCAGAAGAATTTCTTTTGTGTCCCCTGGGCTCTCAGTTTCTAGGTTTAAATAACACATGAAAATTCATCTGAAATCTCAGTGGGATTAATCTTTTTAGTACTATAAAAATTTGAACTTGGTTTCTATATGTCTCTTTCATAATTGTTTTGAAGTCTAGTCTTTCACTGTATATATTTCAATAGCAAGTAGAAATCATGTACTGTTTAATAGTACAAGCAAGCTGCTCACCTCTTTTATTTCTATTGAGATATTTAAGCTCCAAGACCTAAGTGTGTCTGTTTAAAGACAAGCAGCTGCTTAACTGCTCTGCTGAGTCAGGCCTTGGTGGCATTCAAGGATTACTCCATGATTTCAAATAATCACAGCCTGTGACTCAACTAAGCACAGCAAAGGGAACCCTGTGACCCACATCTGATTCCTCAGTGACCAGACTCCACAACCATCATTCCACAACTTCTTGGGCAGACACATATGGTCAGAAATTTTGTGGTGGGAAACTAACATTTCTCCTAATCTTATTCTAACTAAAAATTTCATTTATAAACTGTGTTTCTGGCAAGTCATAACTGAAGTTGCGCAGTTGACGTATTTCCAGGTATAATGGAAAGCAGTTCAGACTGATAAGATAGCTTCAAACAAAAAAGTACTTCAGAAGGACAGAGCATGGTTAAAATCACCCTGAAGTACAAGTCTAGAATCTCTGTAAATGCCGAGAAGAAAAGGAATAGCTTGGAAGGGCTGAGGATTGAGGGCAATAACTGGCCAATTTTACATCAGCAATAGTAAGACATGAAGCCAATTATGTGGCAAGACTGTAGGAACTACACAGAGAAAAAGCATTCCAATATGCATGTTGGTGTTTTACCAATAATGCTAAAAATAATGAATCTTAAATTAAAAAAACAAAATAAACAAACAAAAACCAAAAAACAAACAAACAAAAAAAACCAAACCACAAAAAACCCCCACCCAAACTCACCAAAACCAGACATTCACATCCCTCAAAAAAAAAAAAAAAAATCCACAAAACCATAAAAAATACCCCTCTGAAAAAGTTCATAGTTCCTATTTTATATTCTGCTGAATTGAATGTAACAAGGATTACCTTTTAAGGTATCCATCTGAACATATGTTTACTAGGTCCTTAGTAAGATTGTGGTAAATGTTCTCTGTGAAATTTGTGCTTATGCAAATGTAGTTATTTGCTATGCATGAAGCATTTTCTCCCAATGATAACTTCAAATCAGGGACAATTTGGTAGTTTGTACACACAAACATGCATGTGAATGTGGCAGGATTCAGGCAGAATTGGTACAGCGCTACCTGTACTTTTGCTTGTCCGTGTGGATTTTTCAGTGCAAACATGATGGAAACGACTGTAAATGTCAAATCACAGAATGAGACTAGAGCAATTTAAACTAAAAACATATTTCAAAAAGCATCGCAGTGGTTTGTATCAATTCACGTGTCTTTCACAGAATAAAATGATGAAATACAGGTGTTGTAAAAAATCTGATATTATTTGCTTTATTTTAAACTGCAGTTTGAATTGCTTTTCTGTGTTACCTTTTTTTTGTTTTCAATCATAACATCTGATAGGAAAATAGTTACCTTCTGCACTAAATGAATAATTGAATTCCTGCTTATGCACTTTTAAGATATCTAAACTGACACACACAGGGTATTCAGCATTTAAAGACAGTTCGTGCTCTGTGTTACTGCATAAATACATGAAATCTAAAATCTCCCCACACTCCCTTCAACTTTACCATTAACTAATTGGCCCATTACAAGCCTTTCAACAGCTGCTGTGAGGAGATTTTGAGATGTTGCATTTTAAAACCAGACCTTTTCCTTCACTGCTTTCTCATTCGGGGCTTGTATAGGTGTCAGGCCTGTTCAAAGAGGGAGCCTTATTTATAGAAAATCTGTGTCTGTGTGAGACAGGAGATTTGACTTTTGTGTTCAAATCTGATGCAAAATGGTGTAAAGCTGCCTGAGTGTGACATTGAGATGTCTTACTAGAAATGACCATTGGCAGGTAAGGTTTTGGGGAAGCTGGCTCATGCTCTGCTACCTCACACTCAGCAGAACTTGAGGAAATAGTGCCTTTTGAGATCAGTGGTAGCAAATAAGCCAATATTTGACAGAAACTTGATATAAACACTAGTCCAAATTACCTCTAATTTAATTTTTATTTTAATGTTTTAAATTCTGTTACCTTCTGTACACATTGGCAACTATATGAATCAACAATAGTGCCTATGAACTTACTTTTGAAGGGATGATCATTACAGTACTCAGAGATGACTAGACTGAATATGCACAAAGAGATACAAATATATTCCATATCTCATCATTTGAGTCTTCCTGCCATTATGATGTACATTACCTTCTTATCTGCTTTCTCACAGTTTTGAATATATGAAAACATATTTTGAATACTCTATTGACTCTTTTTTTCAAAAGGAGGTCAGATTTCATATTCATATATGCATGTTATTTAATATAAAATATGCAGACTTTTTTTCCTAGGTTCATATTTTTCACTATACACTGACTAAGTAGTCTGTTTAGCACTTTAATTTCCTTTTCAAGAAGAAAATTATCATAGTTAGATGAAACATATATTTTAAAATGATCAGTAGAGCCATAGGTAGACCCTTGTGAATGCAGGCAAGGATGAAGAAGTGGCCACCTTATTCCTTTCATGTGTTTATTAGATGAACTGCACTGCTGCCTGACTTCATGTAGAGGTCAACTGTTCTGGCAGCTCAGCCTTAAATCTGTGTCTTGATTAAAACCATTTTCATTTGGTTATAAGAGAGACCATGTTTAAAAACTGTATCTCTTTCAAGAAGTATGGAAAATTGGCTAATACACTTTATTAGCTGAGGATTTATTTGACGGTGCCTGACATGTGACACTCCTGAAATCATCCTTGCCAGTTGCTGCGAGAAAGAATGTTGATCTGGAAAGTCTATTATTTTAAGCTACAAATTTTCTAGATTCCTAAGAGTAGATAACCTGGTTTACATAAGTTAGAAAACGGAACCACACTATTTTTGAAGAAGAAATGGTCTTGAGAATATTATAATATTGCTTGAAACATTGTCTTGTGTTTCAAGGGACAGACAAAGTTAGACAGGCCAGCTTTTGTCTTTTATGGTATGAAACAAGTGCATAAAACGTTATGGAAACCTTTCTTTTTCAGTCTCTTTTGGAGGTGAACACTGACCAGGTGTGATCTAGTCACACTGAATTTTAAGATGGTAGTCACAGCTATTGGTATTTTTTCCTTGTATCATCCCGTGGAAGAAGCTTTTGTATGATGGTCACAAGGTATTAACAGTGATGGGAAGGAGAATCAGTTTTTGCCCTCTTGGTTGTAGCATTCAGCCTTGAAAAAAGTCTCCAATAAAACAAACTTGAAAGCCAGAAATACAAAAACAACAACGAAAATGATTCCTTCTAAATTTGCATCTTAATGCTTCTGATGATTTCTAATCCAACACCAGAATTCCAGGGAGAAAATCAGGCCCCAATGGCACGCTGACATTTGCAGGGAGAGACAAAAGAGTCTACTCGAGGAGACTTGTTTAACAGAATTTGGAAGCTCGCTGATCAAGAAGAGAATAGGATTTTTATCTATGCCTTGACGATTTATTTGCTGAGTATTAAAAATGGGATGGAATATCCTTTAATTCTCTGCGTGTTATGCACTCACACACTGATAAATGATGTGACATTTGGAGCTGGTGCTAAGTCCTTCATAATGTAAAAGACCTTTGAGTTCTTGGGGCAGTGTTCTTCCAAGGGTCTCTTTGATTATCTTTCTATCACTGTCTAAGTTGACAGAGCTGCAAATGTTATTGCTAGTCGTAAAATCACCCAACCACAATATTTGTCTGCATGACCTGCAGTGGTTGGAAATGCCACAACTTGATTATGTACTGTGGAAAGAAGACTTATCCTTTCATTCCTTCTAACTTTATTGCCCTTAATTTAATTAACTGTTGCTACATGCTACAGGTTAAAAAGGGAGGCTAATGTGTTCCTATTGTATAATTTCAGACCCAGAGCATCTGCAACAAGTTACTTTTGGCTCTTAACCTTAAAAAAAAAAAAAAAAAGTTGGATAATAAATCTCTTTTTGTATATGTTTTATCTTTCTCCTATTTCTATTTCAATCTCTCTTTCACCCCTTCTACTCCCTGATTGCCATTCCCATTTCCTGGATATGCTATTCTTCTATCTAGAGCTATTTTCCATGTGATATGTAAGCATATTGGCTATTCGGAATAAATGTTAGAAATCTATGTTCAAGTGCATCCTTAACGATGAAGAGTTTGCCTGATGATTCAGTAGTGTTGTTCAGAATTATTTCCACATGATACTCAGTAATAATCCTTGAAATATTTCTCTTTTTTTTAATAATTGCATCTCTGCCATTTAATGACAAAAGAGACAATAAGACCTTATGTGTGTCTTACGGCCAACCTGAGGAGCAATGGCAGTATGGGAATTGCTAGTACATTTGGTCACTAGAAGGACAAAAATATTGAAACATACTAGTTAGTATTGATCATACTAATTAGTTGATCTAGATTCATTCAAACAGATTTCTGGATATGTTCATGTATGTACTTGTGTGTTAAAAAAATAAAAAGCAGCCATTTCTCCAAGGTTCATCCATCAGGTAACCTGTGGCAATGAACTTTGTATCACCTTGTGAATCAAAGATGTCACAAAGAGCTGAGCTGGAGAGCCTTGCTTAACAATACAGATGCAGGAAACTGCTCCTAAGACCTTTCTTCTGCCCAGGTGTACCTCTGCCCTCATACATCCACTGTCGCAGTCTGCAACTGTCTATGATCTAACCCTTGGAATCCTGTACCTTTGAGATTTGCCTTTCCTGAGAGATTCTCTATAAAAGATAAAATAGAGAAATAGACATTTTCTGTAAAGAGATATTACCTCAGTATCTGCAGTACTGCCACAGTGTTGTCCATTATCAGGACCAGTGCAGAGGCAATATTATCCATTCATCACAGACACTCAGAGTTTTGAAGGGATCTGCTCTAGCTCAATATTTCTTAGCATCAGAACATTGCAGCTACCTACTTACCTGCATTGCATTTTTTCCCCTCTGTATAAAGTGTATTTTAGTAGAGAGCATAACAGTGTGCATTAATATTGACTTCAACGCATTTTTTTAAATTACAGAGTAACTAAAATTTTGTTGCTGCATATTATCAAAAAGCTTTTCCTCTCTTCTCAGGAACAAGCTACCCCTGCCTCAGGGAATAGTGTCACTACCACATCTCTGAACCTGTTCCTCCAGCAGAGAGGGAGGGGCTTAAAGAATTCAGAGAACCAATCTAGCCCAAGTGTTGATTAGCCTCTAAAGAATACAAAACCTCAGCAGGGCATATGCATATGCAGTTTAGCAGCTAAAAGTTGGTAAAATGTTAAGTGCAGCAGGATAAATGAGGCGATCTGACAGAAATTTCTCACCAAAAAAATCAAATTGAAAGATCCCTTCCATTTCTGTCAGGAGTAACAGAGTACTTCTAATATGTCACCACATAACACCAGGTAACTGGAAATGCTTTTTCATCTCAGTTTTACAAGTATGCTTCCAGTAAAACAGAACTAAAAAGACCAAACATATATGTATAAGCAGTTAATGATGTTTTCTGGGTGGATTATGTGTGCAGAAAATGTTCACAGAATCACAGAAACATTAAGGTTGAAAAAGACCTCTAAGATTGAGTCCAACTTTTGATGGATCATCTACTTTGTCAAATAGACCACAGCACTGAATTCCATGTCCAATCGTCTGTTGGGACACCTTCAGGGACAATAACTTCACCACCTCTCTGGGCAGCCCTTTCCAATGTTTAACTATCTTTTACGTGCAGAAATTCCTGCTGGTGTCCAGCCTAAGCCTCCCCTGGTGCATTTTGAGGCTGTGTTCTCTTGTCCTGTCACTGGTTGCTGGGAGAAGGTTGACCTTCACCTTGTTACAATCTCCTTTCAAGTAGATGTAAGGAGAGATATAAGGTCACCCTGAGCCTCCTTTTCTCCAGTCTTACCTATTCCAGCTCCCTCAGCTGCTCCTCATAGGACTTACTGTCCAGACCCTTCACCAGCTCCATTAGCCTTCTCTGGACATGGTTCAGCACCTCAGTGTCTTGAACTGAGGGGTCCAAAATTGAACACAGGACTTGGAATGTGGCCTCAACAGTGCCAAGTACAGAGGTACAATGACTAGCAGCAATAGTCCTGCTGGCCACACTACTCCTGATACAGGCCAGGATGCCCTTGATCTTCTTGGCCACCTGGGCACACACAGGCTCATGTTCAGCTGGCTGTTGACCAGCATCCCTATATTCTCCTCTGGGCAACTTTCTAGCCACTCTGTCCCCAGCCTGTAACACTAGAAGGGTTCTTGTTACCCAGGTGCAGGACCTGTCACTTGGTTTTGTTGAACTTTTTTAAATGTTTTTGGCCTTGGCCCATCAATCCAGCCTAAGGATGTTAAACCAGTACAAAATGATATGGAAAAAAGTACCATGTAATGTGAAACTCACTTAAGTATTCATGGTTTTCATGAACCATATGTGGTTATATTAAGATATATTGTTGTAGGTGAATTCCATTGTGCTAATTCCATTGGGATAACTGGCAGTGGCAGATTCCTTATTCTATTACACAGAACTAGTAGTAATTAGAATCCAGTACAATAGAGCTGCTTTAACTGCCTGTCTCTTCTGAAAGTTCAGATTTCAGATGTGAACCCTGAACATGAATTAGCTGTCCTCTAGGAAAGTCCTTACAAAAGTTTTCAGATAAGAAGTCTCTAAGATCCTTGCTGAATCCAGTCGTTCTGAGAATAATCAAAAGAATGAACAATATATTTTCAGAATTCAATTCCCTGGGCTGTCCATTTGGATGCCAGGCATACAAAAATGCCTTCAAGGTAAGGATTGCAATTGCAGAGCTAACAAGCCCCAGTGTACAACCTGTTCAGGGAATGCTGCAAGATTTAAAGTAATAGAAGTTCAAAATCAAAGTTATTATCCCATATTATCCACATCATGATGTTCACTTACCAACAATGAGCCAAGATGTTTTAAAAGACTATGTCTAGAGTAATATAAACAGGACACTTTTATACATATATAAAAGTGATATCCACAGAAAGGAATTAAAAAGCAACAGTAATAGACATTTGAATCATACACTGTCTTTCATAACAACTTTAGAATTTATTTCAAAGGTGGTTTATGTAACTGAGAAATAACAATGAGACTATTCAGTGAAATTTAAATTGAACATATCATAATTTTCATGTAAACTTTTAGAAATTCAGATCACAGAGGAACCTTTTTAGGTATACACAAAACATGTGAGTTAGGAATTAGATGCTTGTCTGGTCTTATAGGATGAGAATTTTACCTTCTCCCTCTCTTTACAGATTGGCACCACTAGCCTGCCCCTACTCTTCAGAGTTAATTGTGCTGTTGAAGAAATATATATGGACATATGTTGTGCCTATATGTGAACTAGCTATGCAAGGTATTTCTTCATGAAATGAAATGAAATGAAAAAGAGTTATTTGCTCTTTTTTGTTGATTGTTTGTTTGTTTGTTTTTTAAACAAAATATTTTATTAGTTACTGACACAGAGTTTCATAGTTACTAAGGTGAGGCAGCTCAGTTTGACCTGAGGAACTCACAGTAAGATGGCTGATAACAGGGGACAAAGGACTGCTTAATTTTCAGGAATCTATTTGACTGAATATTCTTGAGCCTGAGAGATGCATGCTTAAGAGAGGATAATTAGTTAGGATAATCTCAATCATTTTAAAAGAAATAGCTACAGAAACAGGATCTAAAAAGTGAGATACAGGGACAAAGAAAGCTGAAATGAGGAATGTAGTGTGTGTCTTGATACATGCAATTACATCCCAACAACACCGGGGAGGTTGCAGTGTGATAAATTGTATTCATCACTTGGTATTGATTGCTTCTCCTGTCCTCACTTCACTAATTCATCTCAGCCGTGACCACTTTCAAACTTTCAAACTCTAAATCAGCTTTCCAGGGATAATGCATAGGGGTTGTATCAGCAGAAAAATAAAAACAAACACAGGAAAACTCAATTTTATTTCAGTTAGCAGGTGAAGAATTGTGGGTTTGGCATTATTTTGAGCTTTCAGGAAAGTGTGTAATGGACAGCAGAAAGTTGGATGCACCTGTAAGAATGTTTGCCTGAGTTTGGGAGGGAAGAAAGACAGGCTGTTTAGCCTCAGTTTTGATAAATAAAGGTGATTTGGACTGTTCTTCAGACAAGGGATGCATAAGAAAAGAAATGCCTTTATGTGATTCTGTATCTTGCTGCCTTGGGTTTTTTTCCTCAAAGTTTTACAGTATAGCTGTAGGAAACCATATCTTCTGTCCTCATTCAAACAACCTGCATTGCAACAGCCAATCTGCAACTCTCCTTACTCGTGGATTCGAGAAACCAGACTCCAGGCTGCATTTCATACAGGTCGCTTCCCAAGAGCTGGGATGACTTCAGTACATACATGGTTTCACAGAATCACAATATCACAAAATAAGTTGATTTGGAAGGGACCCACGAGGATCATGGAGTCCAAATCCTGGCCCTGAACAGCACCATCATCGAGCATCATACCTTGTGCCCAAGAGCATTGGCCAAGTTCTTGAACTCTGTCAAGTGCTGTGATCACTTCTCTGGGAAGCCTGTTTCAGTGCCCAACCATCCTTGAGTGAAGAACCTGTTTCTAATATCCAAGCTAAACCTCCTCTGACAAAACTTTAGGTCATTCGTTCAAATTTTGTCACTGATCACCGCAAAGAAGAGATTGGTGTCTGCCCCTCTTCTTCCCCTCATGAGTAAGTAAGTGTTTGATGCTTGATCTTCTAAATTAGTTTGTTGGAATCACTGGAACACTGTTGACAGTGGCATTTCTGTGGAATCTTTCATCTTTGGTGTAGGCAGGGTCAGATTCTTCCCACTAGTACAAATCTCTGCCTTGGCCATTCCAAAGCCTGTTCTGAGCATGATTTCTCAGGCCACAGGAGTTTGATGTGTAGACAAGGATTTTCATGGAAAAGATATTTGCACTTCTCCACCACCCATGAGTAAGGGCCAGAAAAATGCCTTAATTAGTTCAGGTTGGAGCAAGGATTATGGCTAGAGCTCACAACTCAGCATTTCAGTTTGTTATTGTGGATTAAGGCAGTTTACTAGATGTAGCTTTATGTATCAACACTCATCTTCAACACACAGATATGCTTCCTGTTGAAGTTGGGCTACTTTCAAATGGATCCAACTGAACCAGTACAATGAACAGTGAGCCCCTGGGTGAGACCCCTGGCTCCAGGCAGCAGGAAGGAAAAGCAAATACAGGAAGGACATCTCCTGCAATGTGCACCCCATCTGTATATGGCAGTAGCATCAAGAACAACCTTCCTAGGCCCTGTACAGTGATTGAAGAGGGAGAATAAGGTTACTTTTTAGCCTTCTTAGCAGACTCCTAGGGCAACTGCTATCCTAGACAGTTTTCTGCTTCGCTTCATCAAGAATGGGACTTCTTCTGTAATCTGTCTGTTATCTGAGCAATCTACCTATGGCTTGATAAAGTGGTTTAAAAGTGGAGCTAGTACTGAAGATTTGAGCAGTGTTTTCATGGATTTTAAAGACTGGTCAGATTGGTAAAGGTAACCATGTGAATTAACTCTTCACTGGAGCAGGGCCATACTAACAGACTGAAAAATAATTTGAAAATAAAATTAAAAGGAATTCCATCAGCACAAAATGTGACTAAATACATGCTAATACTAGAATTGACTCAGAATAAAATGCTACCTCTGGATAACTTTCTGAGCTGCTTGAAAAGGTAAATTCAAATTAAACAAGAAAGCACAGAAGTAATCACAAACTCAAGGACTCTCCTTGTCTGTAAATTGAACAAGAACAGCTCATCAGCACAAACAGAATTCAGGAAAGATCACTGAATGAAAAATTTTAAACGTACAGATAAACTTATCCATGTGAGAGCAACTTGTATAGCATGTTTACAATTTCCAGTATTAATTATTATAGGTTTTAATTATTATTACAACTCTCAATTATATTCAGGTATTTCTTTTAGTTATATGAAATGAGGGGAAATGTATTTAAACTTGTCTAGGTTTGGGAAGACAGGTGTCTGCTGGGAAAAGCTGGAGTTTTCCTTGGAATGGAGAAAGTAAAATTCCACCCCCCCTTCCAAATTATTATAATTTTGCAATTAAAGGTTTTCAGGCAAAGATTTGGGAATAGGAATAACAGTTTTTTACTAAAAATATTAAGAGTACAAATGTAGTAGTAGTAAAAAAACCCCAAACAAAACAAAGCAAGCCCTCCTGGAGTGGCAGATGTGGTTCTGTCAGAGTAGAGATGGTCTGGTAGAAAAGGGTCCAGTAATAGTGAGATGGATCTGGTCTTCCTTTGGGAATCCAGTGAAAAAAAAGATGTCCAGTTTACCTGCATCTCAGTTTTCTCTTGGTAGGAATGGCTTGGCTCCTCCCACTGGGTGGAGCATCTCACAATGGGGCGATGAATTGTGTCATGTCATNGTGTCATGTCATTGGTAAGCCTTAATGGCTCGTTACCAGAAGATATCTGCTGGAGAGTGGAAAGAGATAAGGAACAATGCCCTACCCAATTTTAACAGCTGGCCCATTATGAGAAGGCAATCACCCTGGAATTACAAGAGATAAAGAAAAAGCATGTCCCCAATGAGTTTCAACAGATGGAATAGAATGAACTTTTTTTTTTTGCTTACATAAGCCAAGACAACACTACAAAGGAAAATTTATTAAATCTCTTTAACAATATATATCCTGTTTTAGTGAAGGAGTAAATATTGTTTCAAGTAATTTTTAGTTATGAATTTCTTGTCTTTGTGAGCTTTGAACACTAAACTTCAACCTGGAAAATGAATTTTCAGTCTAATTGAACTGCATTCCTCTTTAGGCTGACACACCTTTGTCTGCAAAAAAGCCTGTGGTTTTTTATTTAATTGTTAAATTTAACAATACTTTTATTGCTAAATTTTTTTTGAACTCTAATTTCCAGCAGGATATGTAATTTATTGCATGAAGCGGATTGATCACAGTGCTCCAAGAAATTATTTGTAGTTTATGTATCCAGTATGACTTGATTTCAAAACATAAAGGAAAAATTATTGTAATCCTTCCCTCCCTTCTTGCTGTGCCACTCAAATGACAATTTAAAGTCAAGTCTTCATTTTTCCAGTCATTCAATTCCCAATAGGAGTTAAAGAATGCAATGCAAAAAGGAAGTTTAGGAAAAAAGTTATTTGTTTGAATTAGACACATATCTAGACCACTTAAGTTGAATTTCCTGCATCCTATGCCAGCTGCCATTAGGAAACAAATAGAGAGCCAATAAAGGCCAACCACTTAGCACAACTTAAAAAGCCAAATAAAATTGTAAGTGAAAAGGAAACGGAACTGCTATAAAACACTGTTAAGGAAATGTAGTTTGGCAGCCTCAAGGGCCAAATTTCCACCAAGAGGCACACTCCTAGAAATCAAAACCAGAAACCACAAACAAACAAAGTGAAAGAAAACCCAAGCCTCTCAACTTCCCACAGATTGCAAGGTAGCCATTTTATCAAAATATGCTCTTTCTACAAACTGCAAGCATCACAAATTAAGAAGGCCATAAAATCACAGCAGCATAATATTTATGCAGTTTTACGATTATAAATAACCTTAGCAAGACTGTTTGTTTCATTCAGTGTTGTAGCAATGTAATCAGTCAATAGCAGAAAACTTACACAGATTTATTCAGAATAAGGAGACAAAAGACAATTCAGTACTGAATGTCTAATAAAGATTTTTCAGAAAAATAGGATAAGACTTTAAATATATTTTTATGCTATATTATATAACATAACTATTATTCAGGAAAAACTAAGAGAAGTTTAAAAAGATGTTTCCTGATATAGATATATTTTAAAGATGAAGAAACTGAAAGATTAGATAAAAGCAAGGCCACATTTATTAAGAAGTTAAATGTTCATTTATGTTAAGTGTATTATTAGCAGGCAAAAATGCTGAAGAGTTGAACAAAAGATCTCTAAAAAGCCTCATTATGTTGTGATTTTAGGGCAACAGGAGAAAATCTTCAGTCATATTCCATCTGCTTTTCACCCTTCTCACCTAAGGTAAGAGATTTAGTCACCTTTACAGACTGTATTCAAGATGGCCTACCAAGAAATAACCACAGAACCACTCTGTGCTATCATATTTTGTCCTTGATATTTTCAAGTCAAGACCATTATCTTTGACTTTCCCTGATCTAAAGAAAGTTAAGTAGCATTGTATTTCTATGTGGTATATTTTTATCACATCCAATACAGGAATTTTATGTCCTGGCCCTAAATTGCTCTATTCATAACCCTTCTGGAGTAGATTTCTTTCCCTGAGAATGAAGACAGCTTGGTATGTTGAGGAGTTGGCATGGCAGACACTGAATTTTAGCACAAATAATTATAATTGAAAGGTGTTACTTTGATGACAGTTTTCCACTTTTAAGGAGGAAAAATCAATCCTGTGACCAGCTGTTTCATTCTGAAACCTGGTCTTCATATTTTCACTTATATTTGGATACTTCAGCATGAGAACTGCAATCCGATCTCAGTTCTATCAAAAAAGACAGAGATAGTTCCAAAAACTCCTTTGGTAGGGAGGACTATAGATGGAATTTTTCAAATGGAATGAAAAACAAAATGTGTTCTTGGTAAAAATGTGATTTTAATTTTTTTTTTTTTTAATTCTCATCGTATGGAACTAACAGTAAGACAGTGTCTCTACGGAGCACCTCCCTAAATTATAATTTTAACATTATTCCAAGGAAAATCCAGTTTCTGGGTGTTTCATATTAGTTCATGTTAAATTTCTTGAATAATTAGGATCAGTGTCAACAACTTCCACTCTCTGTTCTGTTTACAAAGGCATAATCAAAACTGGAATGTAGAATTATCACATGGAGCCTTTGCTAATTTTCATAGCATACTTTTTGTAGGGAGGTAGCATATATGCCAAAAGATATTTCATTCCTTCTGTGGGGTTTACAGCATTCATAATTGTGAATGACAAAATTATAGGTGAACACATATTTCCAGAAGTTCTTGGAGTGCCTTTGAAAAGAAACATGCACCTTGGATGTTCATTTAACATTTTAGAACTAGGATTACAGAAATATGTGTTCAGTTTTTACATATTCCCAGTTGGGAGAGGAATATGCATAAATAATATAATAAACAGAAAAAACCAAATACATATATATTGCATTCATTTAATTGTGTATTTTTATTAGTAATAAATAACTTTTTATTTGTTTATCTAAACACATAGATTAAAAATAAGAAATTCAAATAAAGCTCAAAAGGAAAAAAGGAATTTTCACAAAAGCTTTCCACAGGAATTGTTGTCTTAAGTTTCTTTGACCCAGATTCTTATGAGTATTTAAGTAGGTAAACTTGCACTGAATTAAATTTCTTCCATTTCTTTGAAGACTGATGTTTTAGATGTTTTGAAAACACCCAGAAAGATCACCACCACCTATATAATTCCCTTGAATTGACTGTAAATGTGATATGCTTACATATCATGTTCTTAGTCCACTTTGCCTCAATTTTTTTTATGTAATGCACAAAAAAATTGAATTGACTGTGCTTTGTATATGCACTTTTAAAGACACAGATGTTTTTATGGATGGCCCATGGAAACTTTCTGATAATTTAATGAAAGAAAGGAATAGTAAATGTTCTGTACCTATTCATAGTTATTTTAGACAGGCTGAAGTACTGTCAGTCAGAAGTGAGGTCTGTTTTAATACGACTCAGCTTTCAACGGCTTGGTTTGGCTTGGTTTGGCCTTTATTGGACCTGAAAATGCTGAGTACTTTATGCTTTTGCAATGGATTGACAAATTTGGTATTCCAGCACCAATATGGACCACCAGTGAACAGAAGTGGGAAGGAGAAAAATGAAGTTTGGTTTTGCCTATGTTTTTCTGTACGTTATAACTGCTAATTCCAAATAAATAACTAAAATTAAATCTGTATGTCTGTAAAGGAGGAGGTCACTGGCAGTGAGCATCTACTTTCTTTAGGCTGCTTGAAGAATTTTAAATTTTCTTCTCTGTTCAAAATTGCTAGATAAAATAAAAATTCAGAGTCACCAGTCTCAGTGGGTTTTTTTGGTTTTTTTTTTTTCATGTACCAAAATACCTTTCATGTGTTTCGAATACTAACTTTATGAGTGCAGTTTCTACCTATTTCTTGTTTCTTACTAGTGGATACAGGTCTTATTTGTGAAAAAAAAAAAGATGAATGGCTCTGGCCAAGGGTATTGGACTGAGGTCTGTAGCAGATTTTGGTCTGTTGCCCAGGACTGGAAATGGATAACCTGAGCAGTGTAGAAAACATTCCCAATTAGTACAGTGCATAAACTTTCACTGCAGCAATAAGATCCACTGCAAATTCACAAATATACTTTAGAATCTTCTTGTTACTTCCAGGGATACTTATCATTCTTTTCTTTTGACATATGTGGAGCTTTGTATAGAAAAAATAACAAATTATAATTTTCTGAAAAATATCAGATATATTGATTTCCCTGACTTAAACAAAAAAAAATGTACCAAAATATCCTTTTAATTTATTGCTTAGAAAATGAGACTTGCTCTGGGAAATTTGGACAAATAAAAGTTAAAAAAATAAACCTGTGTGTCAGTATTTCTTTTTAGTTTCATAGGGTTCAGAAAGCTTAGAACTTGTTTAGTTATGACTGCCTTTCAGGCAGTCCTTTGTCCAAAATCTGTGTCTGAAATCAGACTTATGGAATCAGCTTGGTACCAAGGATTGCTCTTCACATTACATAACACTGTCATCCCTAGGATGCCTTCTCTGCTGAAAGTCCTTGTTGATTCCAGTGGGAATGCAGGAAGGACAGCCTTCTAGCACAACAATGTGATGTCTGCCTCACCATTTAGTCATTTATGTTATGTGGGAGAGAGACATATCCAGATTCTTTTCAGTTCTATTAGGATTTTTGCTTTGCATCTCTGTTTCTCAACCATAAAACTCTATTTTGGTAAAGACCAGCTGTGCTTCAACAAATAAAAATTGTCATACTTGAAATATTAGGGAAATATCAACTACATAAATAAGAAGATTGAAAGATTAGAAGTTTAGTTACTGCTTTAACTATATGTTACTGTTGTTAATTTGTTTGGGTTTTTTTCTTCCTTTTTACCTTTTAATCAGAACATTAAGAAAACTAGACAGTTCTACTCCACGAGCAAACTCAGAATATTACTAGTAGTATTTCAGTTGTGTATTTCACTGAAGCAAAGACCTAAAACAATTATCACCTGCTCTAAAGTCTTTATCACCATATCTCTTCCACTGCATTTTTACATTAAGAAACTAAATTGATTCTGGACTTCATCCAGTCTCATTTTCCAGTAAGTGGCAAACAGTATGTGTCTTTGAGCTTCAGTGAAAAGTGTCTGAATAGGAAGCAGTGCAAGTCATCACCAAGACAAACATTGCCAATGCTCTTCCTGTGTTCCAAGAGATAAGATGCCTCTGTTCTGCATTCTGTTTTAGGGAATCTTGTTAGATTTTGAATAAGACAATTATATAATTTAGGAATTCTTGTTCTTCTGTAAAACTTAAAGGAGGCTTTAACTCCATTGAACAGCGTGAATAATCTCCTGATATCTGATTTTTATCAGTCTAGATGCTTATTAGTGCAGTAGCTAGCCCATTACTCCCTGCTCCATTGTGTTTATTTGCTTGTTTCTTACAAAATATACAGAAACGTTGTACAAAAGCTTTACAGACAAAGAATTTTTTTTAAAAAAAATCCATTTAAAAAAATCCATTCCTAAAATCCATGAACTAGTCAAAAACAAAATACAAAAAAGAGGACAGAGAGGAGAGTTGATTTTTTAATGATACACTCACGTAAAGAAAAAAAATTACCCATAATTAAGACAAAAGATAACGGGTCAACTTCACTCTTCTCTGTTAGGAAGATAGTATTCAATACTAACTCTGTATTTCACAAGGCAATTTATGACAGTTGTTGGTCTCTATAAGGATATCTTCCTATACAAAACAACAAAGAGCTAACACAGTAGACTATAACAACCATCTTACAATGTGACACTACCATTTGCAGTTAAACAGCTTCATAACGTGCACAAAATTTTTCTGATTTCGGCCTCTAATTTCCATAAAAATGTGAAGTTAAGCACCTTTAGTTTAGAAAATCATGACAATGATACTCTTTTCTTTGTACATTAAAGAAATGCGTAGATTCTTAAGTTTCAAAGTAATTTCTCCCATGCTAAATATAAGCACATACAGAAATCTTAGTATGTTTGAGCCCCAAGTAAGCTGTCTGCTTTACAAACATTTTGAGGACACTTTGGTTAATTTCAAGAAGATATATATATATATATAGTACAGTTTGAAAAATCCATATGCCCCATCCCCCTGTATTATGTCCCATTACTGTTCCAACAGGAATGAAACACGACGGAAAGAACTCCACAATTAAAAATAGTTGTTGGAGTGGTATGTATTTATTGACATGGAGATGGCGTGGAGAATAATTTCACCAAAGACAAGCACGAACACCAAAGAACTTGCCCCCCTTATTATTCCCTAAGGTCTTACATATGCATGACATTTTACAGCCCCCACTCATACATACTCATTCCCTGACACCTCCCATCTTCACATTGTATGGTAATTAACTCCACGCCCTTCTAGGCATGCTCAGTTCATTGTGGTGGCCTCTGGTGGTCTTTCAAGGATGAAGAAACTAAGTCTTCCTCAGTTTATTTCTTCACCTTTATCTCTCTGGAGTGTGCTTTAGCCCCTTTGGCACTTTTTCAAGGGAACACACTATCTTGGAGTCTGTGTTCTTTTCTTTATCTGCATGCTTGATCTTGTTACTCTGCTGCTTAGGCTAATTTCCTCTTATTATTACTGAAGGCTCCTGATGCTTGTAGTGCTTAAAAACGTGCAAAAGGGTAGCGGACACAGCGTTTGGTGTTCATTGAATATCTTCTAAAATGCGACCTCATATTCTAAAGCATTATTCTAACATATTGTACATGTTCTTAAACTTACTATAAAAGGTCAACTGGAATTTTTAAATTTCTGTCTGAAGGAACACCATATAAACTATGATTATTGAGGAAAAAAATTATAAAGCAACTTGTCCTGTCTCTAGTTTCCTGGGAGGAGACCAATTTCTACTGACTACAGCATCCTTTCAGGCAGTTGTAGAGAGTGATAAGATCTTCCTCAAACCATCTTTTCTCCATGTTAAATGAATTCAATTCCCTCAGACACTCCTCGGAGGATTTACCCTCTAGATACGACATCAACTTTGTTGCCCTTCACTGGACAAGCTACAGCACCTCAATGTTGTTCTTGAGTTGAGATGCCCAGAACTGGGCACAATACTCAAGGTGTGGCCTTAACAGTGCTGAGTACACAGGGACAATCACTTCCCTGGTGCTGCTGGCCAGGATGCTATAAACCAGGTTACCATTGGCCTTTTTGGCCACCTGGGCACACAATGGCTCATGTTCATCTAGCTGTTAACCAGGTCCTCCAGGCCCTCTTCCACCAGGCAGCTTTCCAGGCACTCTTCCCCAGCCTGCAGCACTGCCTGGGGTTGCTGTAACACAAGGGCACTTGACTTGGTTGAACCTCAGGCCATTGGTCTCAGCCTATTGATCCAGCCTGTCCAGATCCCTCTGCAGACCCTTCCTAACATCCAGCAGATCAACACTCCCCCATAGCTTGGTGTCATTTGCAAATTTGCTGCGGGCACCATCAATCCCCTCATTCACATCATCAATAAAAATATTGAACAAGACTAAGACCAAACACTGAGCTCCAGGGAGGTGCAGTAAGTGATTGGAAAACAACTGGATACAGCACCATTCGCCATCACTCTCTGGGCCTGCCCATCCAGCAAGTTTTTAAGCCAGTGGAGTGTCCCTGTGAAAGCAGTGGGCTGCCAGTTTTACCTGGAGAATGCCATGGAAGACAGTATTAAAGACTTTGGTGAAGTCCAAGTAGACAGGTCCACAGCCTTTCCCTCATCCACTAGGTGAGTTGCCCAGTCATAAAAGGAGATCAGGTTGATCAGGAAGGAGCTGCCTTTCCTAAACCTGTGCTGGCTGGACCTGATCCCTTGAGATCCTGTATGTGCCATGTGATCACACTCAAGATGATCCCTTTCACAACCTTGCTGTGCACCAAGGCCAGACTGACAGGACTGTAGTTACCCAGATCCTCCTTCTGTACATTTTGATCTAAAGCTCACTCCTGGATTTACCTCAGTCAACACTGTAGCCACTGCTGGTTGTCCTGACTCACCTCGGTCTGTTCTGAGGGGATTGTGAATAGCTCTGTTGTCAGAAAATAATTTCTTTAATTGAAAATTGTCACCTAGGTAAGCTTAAAAATTTATTGCAGAAAAATCATGTCTAAACATGAGTTACCCTTGAAACCCTAATCTCATTCATGATTACGCAGAAATAGTGTTTTATAATGTTGCAACATTTTGAAAAAAGTGTACCTCAACTACTGTGAAAGATGGTCTGAAGCAACCCTTTTGACTTTGCATTGTGATGGAGTTAAGCTGCACATGCATGTCATTTTCTGCCTGTAGGTATGCTGGTGCCACTCTTTAGCTCATCCTGCACTGTCACTGCCACATCCTCTTGAAGATTGTCCCTTTATGGCTTTTGGATGAGATGCTTCTGCAATCACTTTCTAAACTATTTCAAAGAAAAAAAAAAAAAGTCATGTAGAAAAGATCACCTTTGGGACTGTTTAAATTAGTCCATCTTGTTCTGTCCCAAATAGAGCAATCACTTGAAAATTTTCAGCAGGACAGAAATTTTTGAGTTGTTTTTTGTAAACAACTGAGAAAGCAAAGGCAATGATAACCATTTCTCTGATACCATTTCAGCTGGAAGCTGACATGTGTCTGCAGCTTTGGGCTATACAAAATACATAAATAAGTTGGTCTGTTACTAAGATTCTTGATTTCTCTGTCTTTGAGAATTTTAGAAACTAACAGATGCAGTTAGCAAAGACAGATGTTCTGAGTGGATTTTGAAATGCCATTAAATCAAAGACATGAAAAGTATCTGGACCTACTGTCCCTAATAGACATAGAAAAATCTTGTGGGGAACACCTCCAGTCTGGACTGGAAGAATAATGATTTCATAGAGGGTATTAAGAAGAAACAAAACATTTTTGTGGAATTTAATTGAGGATTTGTTATCAAAAATAAATCTGCCTCAGAACTCAAACTTTACAGATAGGATGAGAATTGGCAAAATTCAAATTGAGAGAGATATTCTCACCTATAACTAGCAACCAAAGCTACAGTAAAAACAAGCAAGGAGCAGTTATCCAAATAGTACTCAAAACGGTGAATTCTCCTTAGGCTTCAGTACAAATGATGATGTCGAACACAGCAGCAAATGTGCAGTGACAAATGGGAAAAATGAAATTACAAGGTGGAAAAACTGTGGAAGCAGAACTCCGATAATTAACTTCTAAAATCATGGCAAGTTTTATAATCTTGACTCACAATATTGTAAGAAATCTGGTACTCCAAATCCGGTTTACAAACATTTTAACAAATCACAGGAAGAGGAAAGGGGATGTAGTATTTCTATTCAAGAGCTGGGATGGAAATAAAAACAGCAGAAGTGTCAAACAGATTATACATTTCAATAACTTTTTCAAGGCTAATAAATACTGGGACCTCCCGTACATCAGGAAATTTTTTGATTCACAAATTTTGTGAGTTAAAGTTACAAGCTACAGAAGTATCACTCTTTCCGTGTCCTATTTTTTTTTCTCTTTCCTAAAGACCTGCTTTTGTTGTCTATCAGTGAAGAACTCATGAGCTAGGCAGACTTTTGATGACGCACACTTTCTACAAGTCTTCTTTTGCTCTGTTGGAAAGCGGGGAGAAGTCTTTACAAAAGCTACATTGGAATAGATTAGCCATCTATTTTTCCCTGGTGTGATAGCAGATTTCCTAGTTACGGGATTTAATTCACTTGGATTTCATATCTCTTTTAGTGTTGTAAAGTAAATGGAGATATTAAGGAAAAAGTGAAGGGAAAAGAGCCATGGATAAAATTCAGCTCATCTCATGCAGGGATAGAAGAGTTCACAGAGGATGGGTTTGGAAGATAACTTTATTTAATATGCCCACTAACAAGCTTGGCACATACATAGGAGTAGGCCAGTGAAATTTGATGACAGTGAGGTAGGAAGCTTTATTGCTAGAGAGGAAGATTGGAATATCTTGTACAAGTAGCCTGACCCTGAGAGCTGGAGCCACAGCTCTGGGAGGAAATGTAATAATGCAGGAAGCAAGGCTGTTCACTTGAGAGCTAACATGAATTTATGCTCTGAACCGCAAGTTCATCAGCTGGGAATGGCAGAGGATAAAGATATGGGTGCATCCGTCAATCACTAGCAGCTGCAGAAGACAACTATGGATTTTGGAGGCCCTCAATCAGAGAAAATAATTTCACTAGAAAAAGGTAAATATTAACATTGTCATGCCAGGCATTAGTAAGACACTTCCTGGAAATTTAGTTTTCAGTTCTTATCACCCATACTCATGTAAAAGATGTCCCAAAATATTCAGAGGAATGGAAAAACTACTTCATAAGAAGAAAGCAAAAAAATGAAATTTTTATATGATAATTATCTGTATAAATATTATGTTGGAATAAATGTGAAGGGAAAGGTCAATTAACCCAAGGAAAATGTAAATCAGAAGCAAATTCTTTAAATAGGAAATTATTCCTTACTGTCATCCGTGGTGGTAAATTTTAGATCTAATTTTCAACAACAACAAAACAACTCTGCGTAGTGAAAGGTAGAGCTTAATATTTGATTAAGAAAATGTAAGGAGTCAGTTATTTGGGATGTCAAGAGCCTTCAGTCAGTTACTCTAGGAAGCAGCTGCACAGTTGTATTTCTATGTCAGTAGATATGTTGGAGCTCGAATAAAACTTATGAAGTGAGATTAGGATAGGACAATATTAACATCTGGAAACCTCAAACACTTTAATAGAACCTGATTAAAGCTTTCATGTTAATAACTGTCATTCCTTGGCTTAAATGGCTTAAATTGAACTGTTCCTTCAAAATTTATTGAAAACCTAGATAGTGTAAGAGCATGGACAGAAAAGTAGTGAATGGCCCTTCTCTGATGATATGCAGTGTGACAAGGCTAAAGAACAAGAAGTTAACTTGCACCAGGAATGTATTTTTGTTCGCACTCCAATAATACAGTAAATTTCAAGTCCTTCTCCCACAAGAACTGTGAAATGACACAGACATGGTTCCAAGAGCCCAACACATATTTTCATAGGATGAGAAAATTCATCAAAAAACTGTGTATAAATCATGAGTGGGAAAAATGTGCATAAACTTTTTGTGTAAATTATTTTCTAGAAATAAGTCCAACTGATATAAGCATACTGCAATAAAGTATCATTTAACTGATGAATAAGTTCTGTATACTACCAGTGATTTCAGTACTAAATTTTCTCTTTACCTCAAACTACCAAGGTCATGCAATTAAAAAGAGGGAGACTCAGCTGAAATGCCATATTAATACTTATGGCATTTTAGTAGACTGTAAATCTGTTTTCTTGTTTGAATCAGACCTTTAAACAAGGACTCTTTATTGTTGTTTATTCCAAGGAACTGAGAAGAATGTCAGAATTGTTACCTGTTCATGAGGCTTTAACAGAATAATTCAGCTCAATATCATTAGCGAATAGATTTACATTCATAAGTATTTTGTGTTGTCTTATTCATATGTTATTCAAGTTAGCAGTAAATGTGAGTCAGAAAAGAAATGTTTG
This sequence comes from Pycnonotus jocosus, assembly GCA_013400435.1. Taxonomy (NCBI): domain Eukaryota; kingdom Metazoa; phylum Chordata; class Aves; order Passeriformes; family Pycnonotidae; genus Pycnonotus; species Pycnonotus jocosus. The sequence goes on from VWYP01029052.1 coordinate 69,025, forward strand.
ACTCAAGGAAGATAACTACCATCACAGCTTTACATCAGTTGACTGACTCACACTGATTGAAGAACTTTTTATTTTCCAAAGTACAGGTGCAAGTTTCTTCACCCCAGTCACAAGGGCTGTGTATTTGTACAAGTGGATGTTCTCTGGAACACAGCTGCCTTTGAAGATTTCTTATATCACTGCATAGGGGATCCAGCATTTTAAAGCTTTTTAAACCTTTCAGGGAAGTTTAAGACATGTTAAAATGTTGAATGAATGCCTACCACATTTTTTCACAAAAATCATGGTTCCTAATTTTCTATTGAAAATAAGAGGAGAAAAGAACCACTGTAGTACCAGATTCCTTTGATACCATATAACTCAAGAATTCATATCACAATTTTTTAAGCAACTTAAATTTCAAAGTTTTTTTTAAAAGTACAGACAAATAATATGTTTATGAACTCAGGGAGGCTGAAAGGGTGCATTTATTTATTTATTTATTTGTATTTCAAATCAATTCAAGGCTTCCAAATCAGGAAAGGATTCCAGGCTTTTTCTCCAAGTCCTGTTCTTAGTGATTTTTTTTTTTGTTTTGGTTTTTACTACTGAAGCAGCAAAGCATAACTCTTTCAAAGGCCAACAACAAGATCTTAGGTGTTTCCCTGTTTCACCTAAACTATCCAGACACAAAACTACAGATCTCCTGTACTGTTTTCTTTGGGATCCTTTGGGTGTTTAAAGGTTAGAGCTGAAATCAACTGCAGATGAATATTTCAGTATGAGTGGCTGAGCTGTACAAACCTCTGTTCCTGACTTGGAAACCTGGGCAAAATAAAGTGTCTTTGGTAAAAGTCTGACATATAGAAACTGAACTGCTTGAAAGGCAGCAGAGCTGACATTCCAAAGACATTAGCATATTTGAGAATGTTAACTCCTAGTCTTAAAATGTCAGTAAGGTTTCAACCTCTGGGGACCTCAGCTTTGCTGCTGTTGGCAATTTGAATGAAAGTCAGCAATACATAGAGTGAAGACTGCAGACAGATACAGGAAGGCAAATCAGACTCCCTTTGACCTCTCTGAAGCTACTGACAAAAGACCTTATTCTATATTTTTGGCATTGATTGCAGTAGGAACATGATTGAGCCCAAAGGTGCTAATTAGTGCTTATTGGGATAATAGTTTTGATGTGGACACAAAAGCAGCCTTTCTGCTTTGTAATGCTAATGAATCTGAAAAGCAAGAAGTGTGCAATTGGGATAAACCTCAAATAATGTCACTCAGAATAAGACTGTCTGTTGTGAATGCATTCTTTTAATTTTATTTTTGTTTCTGATTTGTGGCAACTGTATTCTGAACTTTGTTTAAGTGTGCTAGCAAAGGGCTACAATACACTCATCCTTTCTACAGACAGCTGTGATATCTTCTCTCCTGAGAAATGGTGACAAAGAACATAATGCCAAATGAATTTGAGAGTTAATGAAGATAACTCACTTGGGCTTTCTTAAGTACAACAGAAAACCCTAACATCTGTAGTATCATGCCAGCTGTCAACGAACTCCAGGTTTAACACCAGGCTATAGGAAATGTGGCAATACAGAAACATTTTCAATTTTAATTTTAGTGCCAGCATCTTTCAGAGCCTGGCTGGATTTGTGTGTTGTTATACTCACAATCTCACTTCAGCTGCTCCATGAGAGTCTGTTCTGCTTCTCAATGTCTCCTATCTCTTTTCTTGGTCAGCATCACACTGGCAAAAATAAATAAAATGGGAAGGGAGAAAAGAACAGATGTTTATGTTCCCATATATTTTCCTATAGTCATTACCTCCACCTTTACTTTCAATAGTACATAGGTATGTGATAAAACACTGGGAACCAAATGTGTCTTTTCTTAATTCTGTTTAAACAGGCAGAGAGCACCATGAAGCAGCATGAAACCCATATATCTTCTGGTTACAGGCTAATAACCAAGTGCAGGCTGTGTAAGAGTTTTCTCATCAAAATCACATTAGAGATAAAGTATGAAGAAAGCAAGTGCAGACTAATGGAGAAAGAGAAAGTCATCAATAATTGTGTGCTTAGCATTTTTACCTGTGGAATGCTGGACATACCCATAAGAAACTTCAGACATGAGGTGAGAGAGTCTGTACTAACTTCTGTCAGAATCCAGGGACCCAGCCAGGTGTGGAGCATGAGGCAGCCTCATGAGACAGTGGTTTTCTATATGCCTACAGGGAGATGAAATTGGTGTATCTATTCCAGCTATTGGCAACATGGGAGGAAAAAAAAAAAAGTATGCTTTATTTACTGTTAGCTTTCACAATTGTATTTTTAACAATGGGATCTCATATTCTTGATGATATGCAGGACTACATTCAAACCTCAGTTATGCCTTTGTAACACCACTGAATTCAAATAGTATCTCAGGACAGACTCTAGACCAACATGTCTTTATCAAACACAATCTCACTGAAAGCTCTATTTCTAAATGGATTTTTTGTTAGTAAAGTGAAATAAATGTCCAGTAAATTTCTCAGAAAGCTATTCCCTTTGAAGAGTAAAATAAATATTTATAACAGATTAAACAATCACCACTAGCAAGAAAAACAGCAGGCATAATCAGAGATGTGCCAAAGAAGATAAAACCATCTATTTGGTCTTATTATTTTCAAAACCGTCTGTGTCAGTCAATGTATCAATGTGTTGTTCTGTTATCTCAACAACTTGGTACTGTATCTCTGCTACTACTATTTTGCCCTCAGCCATTTGCTTATACAAAATACAACTGAATTGACTATAAGAGAGCTGAACTATAATTAGCAAGTCTAATTTAGAAATATGGGAAGCTGTGAGATCAGCCAGGTGTCCAGTTTTTTTCTTTACAGTACACTAATAAGAGCTCTTCCTGGGAGCCTTAGTTGATACAACACTGAAAAATATATGCTTTTTTACTGTCTGCATTAAGAATGGCATTATTTTTAGTTCTTTGAGGTATTTCAAATGTTTATCTCAAGGTTAAGAACAGGCCATTATTTAATTCCTAGTACTTACTCCCTTTATTATTTCAGTGATGACTATTAAAATTCATGATTGAGGAGGTTTCAGGCAAGCAAATGTTATCAGAAAGACTGTCCTGTGTTGCTTGGATTTTCATTTAGAATCATTTAGCTTCCTCTAATGTTGCATAGTGCCTTTTGCTCTCTTAGTGCTTTATTCTCCCACTGAAGATCTAAGGATTAAGAAATGCACCTCCTATTAGTATTACTGGAACCTATATGTTTAAATCTTCCCCGGTATCAATACAAGAAAAAAGCTAATTAATCTATGTTTGTGGAATACTAGCACTCCAAACATTAATTAAGCTTTGAGGCTTGCAAAAAACTTGCAATTCATCAAGTAAAACATCCGGTTTAACTGGATAGGTTGCAGATTCCATCTGGGTTGCAGATTTCCTGTTGATGTCACAGGAATGTGGGGTTTGGCCTGGTGGAAAATGTTTAAAGACTTCCAGTAGAAACCCCTGAGTTAAGGGATTAATCCCTCTGACAAGGAAAATGTAAAGTCTGCATTTGTTTGGTAAGGGCTGGATCCAGACTCCTCCCTAAAATTTTGATAGTTACATAAACACCACATACAAATAATATCAGGAATAAATCTGAGTGCCTTCCTCATTTGAAAAGAAGACAATATAAAGAGCAGATAAGTAACAGTTAAATATTGATGAATAAATAATAATAAATAACATTGTAAACACCAAAGCAAAAGGATGGCCTGTGAGTCCTCAAAAACAACATAGTTTGAATCAGCAGCAAATTCTAAGAATATTGTTGTAACAGGCTACTTATGGACTGGAGACTCTCAGCTAGTTGTACACAGGGATTCCAAGGTGTTGTGATTCAAAAAACGCTCTTATACTCTCAAGATAGCCATTCACATGTGAAAGCCAAACATGGATGAGCCCAAATAGTTCCAGCTGACTGTTCTGCTTGTAGAAGTCTTCAAGAATGATGCATATTGTTTTCCCCTTCTCCCAAGACACGGTGCCTGCTGCAGAGGGTAGAGCACAGCATAAATATTTCTAGGTAACAAAAGTGTACCTCAGGTAAGAAAATTCTTCTCTTTCAACTGAGGTCCACATGAAGAATCCTAATTAATTCAACTGAGCTACCTGTGTGAATAACTTTTTGAGTTGTCAGTGAAGGTTAAGATGCTTAAGACCTTGATTTGCCACATGCCTGATCAATAGCCACTAGTTTACCTTGATCATCTGACTAATTAACCAAATTATTTTTGCTACCATAAACAGGTTGTCTGGAAAAAAAATGCAGCATGTTAAGGCTGGAATACTGCAGACACTGTAAGGAATTTGATTTCCTTGCAGTCAGTTAATATTATTTTTCTCTGAGAATCCTATCTAGTATTCTGTCTTTGCCTGCCTTCCTTCCTTCCTTCCTCCACCTTTACTTTCTTCTGCTGAAATTCACTACTACTTGATGCAGAAAGTCTTTAAAAGGAAGAAATTCCAGGGTGATTTCTTATTTTCTGTGTTAAGTTGTGCTTTTACTAAGTACAGAACTCACTTACATTAAAGTAAATGGATTTTTTGAATTTTAAAGGCATTTTTTATCAATGCATTAAGCACTGGCTGTATATTTGGTGCTGTTAACTGGATTCTGTCACTGAAGCAAAGAGAAAAGCCATGTACTTAAATTACTTCATCACCAGTTCACAAGTTTATAATCTGACATGCCTATTCAGTGAAGTGCTCTGCCCATTTATAAATTAATGTATTCTTAATCTGATATAACAGATGTACCACCATACTCAAGGGTAGCAGAGCAACCATTTCATACCTTTCTGTACTTAAAATTTTTCTCATTTGCATTCATTTTTAAGGAAATTATTTTACCAATGTCAAATCAACATGAGAATACTTGGTTTCTTCCTTGTTAATAAAACAATCATAATGTTGTTGTGTTTTCATTTTTTTATTCAAGATTTTCATTGTTGTAATGGTGAATCTAGGGTTTGTGGGTAATTATGTTGCATATTAACTTATATTTCATAAGAGAAATTTAACTTATATTTTCCTTCATAAAGAAACTTTTGTGAGATGAACAAAATTTACGTTAAATTATATATTTGTCTATAAAGAGAAAAAGATAGCTTCTAAATAAAATTGTGACAATGACAATGACAAGCTAGTCCCTAAAAGCTGGTTAATATTGGAATTTGTGCTATGATAGACTTTTGAGATATATCCAATAAATCACTTTCTAGCACTTTCTCTCCCTTGGTCAAAAAGTTACCTGAAACAGATTCAAGAACATAAATTTAAGACTTCTAAGATGAGCTAGATGTAACCTGCTTAAATATTTGTTACATTTCCTTCCTGTGAAAATACTTCTGTGTCTTTGTCTGGTCTTACAAAAAAAACCTGTTTTAATTCCAAGTCCCTCTTAGGAACTAGGTTTCCTTTCATTCACTTTGCTAAGTAAAAATGCCAGTTGTTTGAGCCAGATTTAGTCTGTGGAGCATAAACTGAAAGGAAACATTTGGTTCCTCTGTTCCACCTGCTGCTACTGCTGGCAGCCTGGGTATATAATCCATTTCCCAAAATGACCAAGTTTGAAACTAGTGCATTTTTTCACTATTCCTGTTGGAAAGCTGCTCTAACACATTTTTCTGAGGGCTGAACCCCCCTAATATTCATCATAAATACTTTCATGGACGGTTTTCCATTGATCATTTTGACAAAATTCTCTTTTGCCCAAATATCTGGCCTGTCTTAACACAGTCCATCCCCTCACTTTCAGTCCATAGCATCAAACCTTGCCATTTACCTTCTTGAACCCCAATCTGTTTTTTCTAAGGATACTGCTTCTCAAAATCCTTGTCTTTCTCTATGCTGTTTCAGTCTCTCTTCAACATATTTGAAACTCTTTATCACAGGTCATTATATAGAAGCTAATTAAATCCGAAAGTGTGCCTGGTTTGTACACTTCATAGTCAGAAATACCCTAACCCTAATTCATTCTCAGGAAATGCAGTAGAGTAGATGTCCACCTGGAATCCTTGATGGACGTACAGACAATTCCACAGCAGAGGTGCTTTACCGCTTTTCTGTTCAAAAATTATAGAAAAGAAACATTTCTTCTTCCCCAAAGGACAATCCTTTTAGAATGATTCATTTGATGAAGAGTAGCTTATCCAGTTGTGGAATTACTTCTGGTTTTGCTGAGGATTGTCAGGAAAGGAATGAAGGTTTTAAGGTCATCCATCTTACATGCACAGCCCTCGCATATCTGGTGAGGGAGTGTTTTTATTTATCAAGATACTGGGGAAATATTTTGTGTTTGGATTTCCCCTTCACACCCTCAAAATAATTGAAGTACTTAAGGCAGGGTCTACACACAGTATTTGTTAGTTTAATGCCTTCTTTTTGATACCACATGCCAGTAAAAACTGACCCTTGATTCCCACGCTGTTGCATACTTTTGGAATGTATTGAAAGAGTCAGTCTTACACACATATTCTGCTGAAATGAATGCAGCCCTGGATGATACTTGAATGTGGAGTGATCAATGAAGTCATAATAGAAGTGTCAGTTGCCACTTGCTTTGGATAAGGGATTCAGGGAAAACATGCTGTGAAGACTGGTTAGAAGACCATCAAGGAGAAAGTGAGAAAAACGTTGGGAGGAACCTGACAGCTCATTCCGTGACTGGGAATGGATGTTTTGTATTCTTATGCAGAGTGCCTAAAGAAGAAAGTATAAAAGGGGTTGAGCCCATTAATTTAGGCTGTGATGTTGATAATAAGATAAATACAATTGTTAAAGAAGTTATTGTATATCATATGGTCAGTTCAGATTTCTGTAAACTACCATTTTGTTTGCAGAACACTACTATTTTCTACCAAACTGGCACTACATTTAATGGCTTATGGAAAATGATGCAATTTCATCTTTACCAAATGATTCAAAGAAATTTAAGATTGATTTATCTTGGGATTTGGAGGCTGCCTGTTTGTTTGGGAAGAGAACTTTTTCTCTTCAGACTCAGCATTTGACTACCATGGTCAGAAAAGGAAATATAGATGATTACATAGAGACCACTGAGAAAATTACAAGCTCTTTAACCATGTCTGATTATTGATTAGGACCCTGAAAGGCTGATTAGGACACCTGTATTTTTGTTAATGAGACCACTTTAGAGAATCCTTTGGGATAAAGGCTTTTTTTAGTTTAAAAGTTGATGATGAAAGCAAAAGATAGAATTGTAATGCTGGATCCTAATAATGTGGGTACCATGTCTCACATTATTATTTCAGGTGTACATTTGTTTAGTGTTGGTAAATCAGACACTCCAATAGTTTCTAAACAGGCATTTTATGGCAAATCATTGGATGACCAGTTTTGTCTCATTTTGGGAAAACTTAAACAGACTTTTTTTTTCCCTTTACAAATATTTATGTTCTAATGTTGCCCTTGGTTTTTCATGTTTTTCTTTTACCTTCTGATATTTACATATCTTGGAGTCAGTTCTCACACTTTGTCATGTAAATAAAGAATGTTTACATATTTCCTCCTCTAGGAGGAGTTTCATGAGTGATGGTGAAGTTCACCAATGAGATTGGAGAGGTGGCAACAACTTTGGCTAATCTCTTGCCTTCGGTACAATTGTATATAAGTTGGAGTCAAAATAAAAATATAGGGCATTCTGCCTGAAAAAAAAAAATTGTAAATAATGTGGAAGCTACCAGAAATTTTCACCTAACTAAGGCCTTATTTTCCCCCAATTAAATATTTTTTTTTCTGTTCTAAGAAAAATAAAATATACAGAGCCAAGATTTCTTGAAAAGATGTAAAGAGACAATCGCAGGTATCTGGTATCTAAGTGATAGAAAAAATAATATTTCAGAACAGA